>JAPKLY010000001.1:2984279-3000604 GCA_026898435.1 Prunella vulgaris
TACATATTAAAATAAACACAATAGAATCAACAATCAAAATACTCAAAATAACTCAAGTTATAATATCAGATTGTAATTCATAACATATTTTCATAACTTAACATAGCAAAGTCTCAAATTGAAATATTAAGAAAATTTTAAAATATATAAATTATAGAATAAATTAATTTTGGAATTGGAACGTGTCTCAATATTTAATTTAATAAAAAAATTAAAAAATATAATTAAAATATAAAAAAGACTAGTTCATCCAGTTTTAGTGTGCTTTGACCGATTTTTCCCGATTGAATCGTAAAAATGATATTCAAGGGATAATCGGATCAATTTTATGATCGGTTTACGATTCAATCGGTTCTCCAAAACAGTGCATGCAAGGGTTTTTAGCGCCATTATGATTTACAAATTTGAAAAGTTGCAGTTTTACAATTATATTTACTTGTAAATATTATTTTGTTTGCCCGAAATTTTAAGCCAAATCTAACCCAGGATGTATTATTGGACCGGAGTTTATTTCAAAGTAAAAACAGACTGTGCATGAATGAAGCACCGTTGTTAAATATTAAAATATTTCATACAAGGAGTATAATAAGAGCCTTTTGGCTAATTCTTTAAACATCTTACAACATTCTTAACTCTTATAAGTTATTTTAAAAGCTTATAACTTATATTAGCCAACATTTTAAGAAGTTCTTAAGATATAAAATGTTCATTCTAAAATTTATTAATTATCAAATATTTTAAAAAAAATTAACTTAAACATCTTACAAATTATTTTAAATTTTTTATAAATCCAATCAAATACCTCCTAACTTTCAAAGCCTAATTTAATATTATTATATTAATATATTATTATTTTTATTGGCCCAATCTCAAAATTACCCTACTTGTACCAAAAAGACTCTAATTCCCCTCTCTTCTTCAATTCTCTGCATCTTTTTACATTTTAAAATAAGCTCAAAGCCAACTTAAGGCATAAAGTCCCGTCGTATGGCTATTATCGGTGTCGTTTTTTGCAGATCCAACGAATCCAGTTTGTATTTCGCCCCATGGAGAAAAATGAGAACCCAAAATTTTGAAATTTGATCACATCAATTAGGTATACATCGGAGCAAGCTCTACATCCTAACCTTTCTACTTGAATTCTCATACATGTAGTTTTCCATGTTATAATTTTTAATTAAGTCAAGTTTATGAGCTTAATTGAGATATGCATGTGGAGTTGAAGAGTTTTTATTGAATCAACATCGACGTATTGCAACTTGTGAATTTTGTTCTTGGTTGATGATTAGAGTTTTGTTTGTGATTCTCATTTCTTTTAGGTTTTCTTTTTTTTGGATTATTTTATCCTGGCTTAATATCAGTTGATTATATTTTTTGTACATAAATTTGTTTGTCTCGATGTTTTTTTTTTTTAATACCAATGTATAGATTTCGAACATTCTTGCCTAGATTTTGAAATAATATGAAATTTTAGCATTTTTGGGACATCTTCTGAATTTTTTCAGTGAATATTATTTTGTTAGTAAACTATTTGAATTTGTATTATAAAAATCTGCTTGTTTCTGGTTTTTTTATTTACTTAATTGTAAATCTGATTTTTATGAATATTCTTTTGGTTTACAAACTTAGAAACTCGGTAATATAGTTACCCGTGTTTGAATAACATTCATTCGAAGTTATGTAAGATATTGTGTTGAATTTGATGTGAATATCATTATCATGTGAAAACATGTTATAACAAAGTATGCACTTCCCAAATGTACATTATTATTTTGTATAACTATTTGAATTTATTTTATAAAAATCTGCTTGTTTCTGCTGCTTTTTTATGAACTTCATGTGTGTTCATATGTAAATGCATAAGGATTTTAGCGCCATTATGGTTTATGGATTTAAAAAGTTTGGTATTACAGTTACTCTAATTGTTGTTTGCCAAAATCGTGACTTTGAAGATCCCTAATAAAAGCATCCCCGCGTTGAAATAGAAATTATTCATTACAATTTTTATTTATCTCACTTATAATGGAATTATAGCATCCCCGTGTGTGACTTCCTTTTCTGAAATTATGGCACTACTTATATTCTTATTATTAATTATGATTATGATTTTTATGATCATTCTTTGGGTTACAAACTTAGAAATTCGGTAATACAGTTACCTTTGTTGGATTAACATTCATTCGAAGTTATATAGGATATTGTGTTTAATTTGATGTAATTGGCAAACTTCCTTTTCTGGACAAAGCATTGTGATGACAATGTTATGGAATCTGAGTTGACGAAGTGTTTACTTCTTCTGGTTGAGCTTATGGTTTATTAATGCTCAACTGCTAAAAGTTATTGAGTTTTAAACGTTCAGGGTGAAATTGTTGCATTTGATTACTGTGGTTTGGTATATTTCTTGAACATTTATCTTAAGTTAACGTAATTTCCTTTGTATCTCTGAAGAGTTCATGAAGTTGTCTTTCTTAATAGCTGTATTGGTTGCGCTTTGTTTTTTCCTCATTAAATTTTTCCTAAATGTGAACAGTAGGCAAATCAGCTATGTCCCATCAACCACAAGATAGGGATGAAGGTTATTTCTCTGTGCTTTAATGATGTTTGTAAACCCCAGAAGGTTATATATGCAATTCATATTTGAAGCAATTACATTTGGGATTGAATATGAGTAAGGTACGCGGCAATCAACTTAATTTTTGCTTCATCATAACATTTTTGTTTTCAAACTCCTATTTTTATGATTATTTACTTTTTGATTGATACATGAGATATTATTCATGCTTATTTTCCTCCATTTTTCTGTCTTCTTTGCAACAGATATATATATGCAATTATGCATATTAGTATATAAAGCAATCACCACTAGGTATTCGTCTCTTTTCTACTTGGATTCTCATACGAAATATTTTCCATGTTTAATTTTAATTAAATTAAGTTTTATGTGTTTATATTGTGTTGTGTATTGAGATGAATGGTTTTTATTGAATCAATTTTTATTTTCCTAAAAGCTTGTATTTGGTTATCATCAAGTGGTCGATCACATATGGACATGAATCGAGTAAAAAGTCTAGTCAGTATATAGTGGTTAGAATGTTTCACGAACATGAACTTTTGAAATATGATCATGTAGAAAAAAAGAATCTAGTGTCTTGCTCGACTATCTTAATCATATCAACGTGTTATTTTTTAATGAAAATATTCATTGTGTGGTAAAGTATTCAAACTATTGCACTATAAGATTCTATTGCAAGATCAAGGATATACATATTATGTCATGATTTGAATCCCTTGTCATCCCAGTGAATGTTTTCATTAAAATAGTCCTCTGATATGGTCAAGATACTCGAGCCAGACACTAATGTTCGTCTTCTCAATGATCCTGTTCCATGAGTGTATACACGAAACTCAACTTCAGAATTTACACGTCACTTCTATATGCTTCTTTGATCAAGCTTACGATCGTGAGGAATTCTAACCATCATACACTAGCTAGTTTTTTTTCTTGTTCCAAATCTGTATGTGACCAATTGACGATAATCATTGTCAAATTCTTGAGAAGAATCAAGATTGATATGTTCACAAGGTGATTGGGTTGGATTCTATCATTAGGCTTAGTATCAAATGGAGTCAGCTCGTATAGGAGGATCAAAGCATTAATTAAATCATATAGCCATCCTGGAAAAGGAAGATCGAAATTGGAGACAGAATTATACTGAATATTATTATCTTCTAAATAGACCCATTCTAATTTTGTCTAACTGGAAGATGATCCACCCCTAATATTCTATAGTAGTCTACTTCATCATTTGTGATGTGTTGATTAATGTGATAATTAATTGTATTTCATGTGCTTTATTTGCTTAATTTTATTTAATTTCTTTCATTATTTACATTAATTTGATTATTTATGCTCAATTATTGAAAAAAATATTTGCTATGTATTTTTTAGATAATTATAAATATTGTGAAGCAAACACATGTCATTTATTTGAGAAATCTACTGAAAAAATGAGTTCGATGAAAAAAAAAAAAAAAGACTCACTAGTTATTTACAATTAGTAGCTCATATATTTAATGAGAATGGAGGATCAAAGTTTTGGCCATTCTTTTGCCCTAATAGAAAAATGAAGTGAGGCCTATTAGCAATAAAAAACGGAATGCTAGTTTGAGATCAAACTTCCAACACGTGAATCATGAGAAAGCTGAGATAAGCAGTTGGGCCAGACCTTTTTTTTAGCCTTTGAGTAACTAAGAGAAGAGAGAGAAGCCCTGTGCCGTCGATTGAAGAAACCATGGAAGGCCACTGTTCGAAGTCCGCCATCCAAGCAAATCCAAGCAAATCCAAGCTTGCTGAAGAAATCCGACCGCGCTGCAGTCCGCAGCTCACCATATTCGAAGCCCACAGCCTGAAGCCATTCAACCACCACCACAAAGCCACCGCCACAGTTTGGCAACCAAAACGAACGCTGAAGCCATATCTGCACAAATCATAGCTCCACCTGTTCAATGTCGAAGAAAAAAAGGACAGAAAATTATGAGCACGGTTTGCTTAGTCCACACGGGCCGTCATGATCCTTCAAAGTCCAAACTGTGTCCATATAGTCTATAATTTGGAACAGCTTTGCCATTATCACACGGGCCGTGTCCAAGGGGTTGAAACTGTTTTGAAATTTTGCTTCTTAGAGTATGTGGTGTGAGTCAGAGTGAGTCATCTCAGTTTTGACCGAGTCAGACCGGCGAGTTGACTCAATTATTGTGATAATAAATTGAAAAAACAGGTTTTGAAGGGGTTTAATTGGAAATTTCGTTCCAAAATCCTTTTCAAACACTATAAATACCTTTTTTATGAGAATTGAATGAGACTATTAGAATATACTTAAACCCTCCTCCAATTTCTAGTTTCTACACACACAAAAAACGCCTGATAGTAGTTTTATTATTTTCTTAGTCAGTTTTCATCAGAATCCAAGAGAGATCTGAAATTTCAAGTTGTGTTAACTCAAATTAGGTGAATTCTATGATTTATCTTCAATTAATTTGATTTAATTTCAATGTTTATGAATTATTGCTATTCCATTGATATGAGTTTGTTTACATTGATTAAGATTGGCTAAACTTACTGCGCTTAGGTCTTTGAAATTATGTGGATAATTGATTGGTGCGTTTGAATTAGTTGGTTATCCTAATTAAAGATCAATTGATTAGTTTAATGGGATTGTTTGGTCAATTGCATGATTTTTTATTTTATGCATGTGTAAATTGTTTGTTGCAATGAGAGTTGGATGAACACATTTATATTGTACTATGGTGAGTTGGATTGTATAATTTGTATTTATATTGGGTTGTTGTAACGAGAGTTAAATAATTCTATTAGAAATCAATCAATCTACATTAGTAGTTTAAATTAATTTTTGTAACGATTTAATGTGAATTTTTTGTAATTACTTTTGTTTAGTTAATCATATTCATTTTATTTGTGATATTATTACATTTAGTTTATGTGAGAACAAGATAATTTACATTACAATCATGTCTCAATGCATAGTTTTAGGGCTACATTAGCCACTAGTTCCGTAGATTGATAATGCTAATCGAGCACTTATCTTATTACACGAATTCCTTAATCTTGATAAGTAAGTGTTGCAAAAGTACGTATTAAATTTATGACGTGTCATGTGCTCGTGTGCAAAAAATAAACATTTATGAAACCAAGAAGCTGGGATAAACCTTCAAGATTAAAAAATACCCATCTTGAGCCTTCGCATTTGCCAATTTAGAGAACAATCACTAGGTATATATTTTTATTGCAAATTTTTCATTCCAAAATAAAACTTAAAAACTTTACCCTAAACCCATTTATTGCAAATTTCCTTTCCAGAATTTGATATTATTGCAATTTTTCATTCCAGATTTTGATATTATTGCAATTTTCCTTTCCATATATTGAGAATGATGCTCATAGAGTTATTGCATTCTCCAATTATAAAATTTTTGAACACTAACTTAAATACTCCTAAATACTCATTTATTTATTTTCTTCTCAATGGCATACCATTGCAATCGTCCCCTAAAGCAATATCAGTAGTGATAAACGCTAGTTTGGGCCTAATCCTATCTGGATATATTATTGTAATAAAAGTAATAATGTGGCAAGCCAGAAAGCCTAAGAAAGTGTTTAGATCAAACCTTACCCAGGATGTACTATTGGGTCGAAGCCTATCTCAAAGAACTCTACGATCCATGCCTAACACCTTGAGCTGAGCTTATCTTAGCCAACAACACTAGCGTTTTGTGAGCGTGCACGTATCAAAAAAGGACGTCAAGAAAATCCACCTCCTCAACAATACTCTGGACATATATTTCTGTATTGCTGGCCCTTGACTCAAGCAAGATCCTGGTAAATCTCGTTTCTGTCCATCACTTCTATCATTCATCCTACTGCCTTCCTGTCTCTTATATATCGATACTCATTACCTTTATCAGGTGAATTTAGCTGTGAGTTTCAAGGGGACATAAAGGTTTGTGTTTCAAGGTATGTCTTCTACTGGTGAAAAAACCGTCAAAATATATTCTCAGGAATTTCAGCACCAATGCCTGCTTGGACCCCTCAAGGATAAGCAAACACCTTTTTCATGATTTCATTCGGTAATGTATTCTCTTTTACTGCAATGATGTTTGTGGACCCCAGTAAGTAATATACGCAATTCAAGTTCGAAGAACCTCTCGTGTAGCTTGAAACTTTATCCAACATAACTGAAACATGCAATTCAGACTCAAAGCAATTTACTTTTGGTTGAATATCAATAAGGTATGGCAATCTGCTTTGCTTTATCATCATGTGACGTGTTTGTTTTCATACTCCTTGTGCTTATTTGCTTTGATTGATACATAGAGATATTTGCAAGCAAGGAGCCAAGTTTCAAGGATTTTGAGGACATTGTCTATGCTTATGGAGGGGACTTGAAAATTTCTTCTTTATTTTGGTGGCTTTTTACAGTTAATTCTGTCCATTTATGAAAAATTATTATTTCCTGCAATTTCTCTAGAATGTATGTATTTTTAGGCATCTTCATTTACAATTTTAGTTAAAAAAAAATTAGTGAGTCTCCCAGTTGCTTATTTTTCTCTATTTTTCTTCTCTCTTCTTTGCAGCTAATTCCATGTCGTCTCATTAATGCATATATATGTCCGTATATACATTTTTATCTATCTGCATATATGTTTATGTATATACATATATATACACTCACAACTCATTACTGACCTCAGTATGACCCTAACATTTGTCTCTTCTGAGAAAAATCCAGAAGGCATTAAAGTGTTGCTGGTATTGCTGGCGAAAACGCGGTTCGTGCTGTTGCTCTTTATCACTTTACAACTTAAAATCTTTCTGTGTAATAAGAATGGAAAATTTCATTAATACCATCTTTATATTAAATGGTATTACCACTCACTAAATACATGAAATTTGAAACCTTATTTTAAATTGTTTTGAACCTGGTCAATCTGAGAATTAAAATGAAAAAAGATTTCAATAATAACTTTAACATATTCAGAATAAAAAAGGAAAAGTATACAAGAATTTTCCTTTTCTATTATGAAATGTGAAAAATCAGTAAAATCCAAGTAAAATTCAGAAAAGCTATTAATAGCATATGGTCAGTGGAGTACACCAAATTCACTTAATTATTATGGCTAAATTTAAACCATGGTTAGGTTTTAATGCAATTTTCCATTCCAGATTTTGTAAAGGATGCTCTGAAAAGAACCATCACTTATAGAGCTTGCATTCTCCAATTATAAATTTTCTAAGCCAACTCAAACACACCCTTGAAAACCCTTTCACTTTTTTCTGCTCAGAGGTATACACAGAATCGTCCCCTTCAGTAATACCTCTAGTTTTACATCACAGCTATTACACTAGGTATACATCTTTACTTCTCTACTTCAATTTTTCCTTGTATTATTTTTCAATGAAATCAAGTTTTATGTGTTTATACTGGCATGCATGCTAAGATGAAGGTTTTTTATTGAATCAACATTGGTGAGTTTGCAAGTTGTGAATTCGAGTTTTCTTTGTGGTTGATAATCGAGTTTTCTTTCTGATTCTCATCTCTTTTACAATTTCTTCTTTTTCAATTTTTGGATTATTTTCTTCTTGATTTAATCTCAATTGATTGAATTTTTGTATATAATTTTATTTGCTTGATGGTTTTTGTTGAATATCTGTGTACAGATCTAGAACATTCTTGCGCTAAGGTTTAAAATAATCTGAAAATTAGCATTTTTGAGACATGTTCTGAATATGTTCAGGGTGCTGGTTTTAGATTTGAGTAAGTTATCTCATAAAAACGAAAAAGAAAACAAGGAAGAAGAATAAGAAGAAAAATATTTGCCAGAATCCATTTGAAGCATAGAGTAAATCAATTTATTTATTTATTTATTTTGTCCAGTTCATACTTCACCCTCTCTTCCTGAAATAGTTAATAAAGGAAAACATATATGTTATCTTCAACATCTAAAACCATGTTTAGATAAAGAACAAAGCTTACACTTCCAAAATGCATCATAATTTGTTAATAATCTGTTTGAATTTGTTTTATAAAATCCGCTTATTTCTATTGTCCGTCTATGAACTTCACGTGCGTGCATGCGTAGATGTATGGGGTTTTAGCGCCAATATTGTTTACTGATTTGAAAGTTCGGTATTACAGTTACTCTATTTGTCGGTTTGCCATATACCCCTTTATTCCTATACAGAAAACCTTGATTTTGAAGATCCCGGAGAAAAGTATCCCCATGTTGCAATAGCATTTATTCATAATTATTTTTGTTTACCCCACTTAAAATGCAATGTGCTGAATTTTTGGTGAAGGGTAGACTTCATTTTCTGGAATTGTGGCGCTAATTTTATTTTTTTTATTGATTGTGAATGTGATTTTTATGATCATCCTTTGATTTACTAGGTCGAGACTGATACATCCGAACATGGAATGCAACAAGGATGAAGCTGTCAAGGCTAAAGAAATGGCGGAAAATAAGTTAAAATTGAGAGATTTTGCTGGCGCCAAAGAGTTCGCTATAAAGGCTCAAGATCTTTACTCAAATATTGAAGGTCTGTCGCAGCTTCTTGATGTTGTCAATATTTATTATGCACATGAGCGAACTATAAATGGTATAGTTGATTATTACGGAATATTGGGGGTAGATCCTTCAGCCAATGAAGATATTATTAGGAAGCAGTCCAACAGATTGGTTTTGCGTATTCATCCTGACAAAAACAGGATAGATGGGGCTAGTGGAGCCTTCACGATCCTTTCTGAAGCACGGAGGGTTCTGTGCGACAAAGATAAAAGAAGACTGTATGACGTGATTCTGAACCTGAGAGCTCCACATCAGGCTAGCAGCTTCAGTTATACAACTCATGCCACTTATTCTCCGCCTGTATCCGCTCGACCTCCAGGGAGTACCCCCAGCCAACCGCGTTCCTCTTTCCACCACCCAGGAAACATGCCATACGGGACCTACTTCCATTGTCGTCCAACTCATCAATGGACCCCGTCAGCTGAAACAGCTGCCAGTTCACAGTACACTCCTTCACAACGACCCCTTTATCCAACACCTGGAACCACACTTGCTGGTAAGCAACAAAGTTCCGCGAGAAGTCCACTTATTCCCGAGCATCGAAAGACTCCGGTAACAGCCTCTGCTGCTCAATCCATTCCTGCTTCGAGGCCTACTTTCCAGTTTTCTAGTTTAGAAAAGCAGTCAAAGTCCAGCACGTGCTCTTCAATACCTGAGACATTTTGGACGGGGTGCAATCGATGTAAGGCAAAGTATGAGTATTTTAAGATTTATCTGGATCAAAATCTTCTATGTCCTCTCTGCTGGTTGCCTTTTCTGGCAGTAGCGATGCCTGCTCCTCCTGCCAATAAACAAGATCCGATTGTTGCATCAGGTGGTCCCACAAATATGCCAACCTCTGTTGCAAGAACCCCGGTAGCTGTTCAAGGCCAGCCATTTACTGAACATGCCAAAGGAGGGCCTGAAAATTTGGGAACTTCAACTCCTTGTACTGTTTCTGGTGATCTTCCTAAAGAGAAGCCAGTGAAAAGGAGACGGAAAGATGGCCAAACGCGTGTTGGTGCCAAAGAAAGCCAAGGGGCAGCTGGGCACTCACGTGGAAAGAGGGCTTCTGCAAATATGAGGGCGTATTCTGAAGCAGAACAGCCAAGGAGTGCTGAGAAATCATGTAAGGATCAGATGCGTGTTATTCTGATTCGGAAGGCAAAACGGGATATTCTTAACCAGCTTGATAAATGGAAGAGAGTGGATGGAAAGGATTCTTTGGATACTTTGGATCAGGTTGGTTCAGGTATCCATCCAACGACTAATAAGAGCAAAGACTCTGGAAATTTTGTTCCAGAGGTTGATGCAGCTGATGAATATGAGTCAATGGTTGTTCCAGATGCGAACTTCCACAATTTTGACAATGGCAGAATAGAGGAATCTGATAGAACGAGCCCGAAGCCGATACAGGTGTATAGGCGAAGGGCGAAGATATCAACATGATTGTGTCAGATTCTTCTTAATTGATATAGCATAATTACATGATTAGTATTTTTAGTAAGGATTTTATTCAGTGTTTTCCTTTTATTTAGTACTCTATTTTTGGTATTTGGATTAAGGCTTTGTTCATGGGCCTTTTTGGATTATATTAGCTGATATGTTTTGCCTAGGGGGATTTTTATGAAGAACTATTATTATTAGCAGCCGTAAAGGTTTGTGGCAGAGATATCTCTGTGGTCCTCTATTGAGGAAGAGTGTGTGTGTTGTGTTTTCCCTAGTTACCCAGTGTTCGTTTATATCAATTGGTCCGACCTACCGACCTCTTTCTCGATGACAACTACACGTGCCAAGTCTGACAAAGAGCGTCTCGAATTAGTGGAGAAGACACTGGGTGAATTCCTGGATGCCCTAACAACTTCCATCACTGAATCAGGGGCAAAATTCGAACGCCTTGAATCCCTAATCGCCACGGTGATCAATAAACTCGAAGCTACGGGGCCTACCGCACAAGAGGCTATTGCCCCAGCCCAACCCCAGGTGGTTATTACACCATCGCTTGTGGCGGAATCCTCCATTGGATCACAACAGCCCATCTCGGGCAACCCACCACAGGCCATCCCTCCAGGGTATATTCCAGTTCGACCCGGATCGAAAGTGGATCTCCCTGTTTTTGACGGTTCGGCACCTATTGCATGGCTCGCTCAGGCTGAGCAATTCTCTTTGGTCCACAAAACCCCACATAACGACCGAGTTCAACTCGCACTTATTGGTATGTCGGGTCGTGCAATGTTTTGGGCTCAATGGGTCCTTCGCCGGGATCCTAATATCACTTGGGAACGTTACTCACAGGAGTTGATCGACCGTTTCGAGGATTCTTTTGCGAGGAATGCCTATGAAGACATGCATCAAACTCAACAGACAGGAGACCTCGAAGAATATTTGGCGCTCTTTGAAGAACGCGTCGCCCAACTCCCTAATTTACCCCCCGACCAGTATTTGGGGATGTTCTAGGGAGGTCTAAAGCCATCGATTCGTGACCAAATTTCTGAACCAGAATTAGTTGATGTGCATTCCGCAATACGGGCTGCCCGTCGTCTTAGTCACTCATCGGGACCTTCATACCCGAGTTACAGGCCCCCTTTGCACAATGATGGCTACAACCGCGGATCTCCGGACCTCCGTGGAGGGCCGCTACCAGGAATCCCCTCTCCACCAATGTCCGCAGGAGCCACACCAAGCGAACGCGGTTCCTCTACCCCACAACCGAACAGAAACACTCGCCATCTTACTGCTGAGGAGGCCCGAGAATATCGAGCAAAGGGAAAATGCTATCGTTGTGGCCTGCCTTACGGACCAACGCACAGATGTGCTGCAAAACACCTTAGCATTTTAATTGAGGCGATAGAGGATGACGCTGAGGAACACCTCAGATCCATTGAGCATACCGATTTGGCCAAATTGGCTGCAAACGCACATCAGCCTTGAGGACAAGGCTGTTTCAACGGGGGAGGCAATTGATAGAACGAGTCCGAAGCCGATACAGGTGTATATGCGAAGGGCGAAGATATCAACATGATTGTGTCAGATTCTTCTTAATTGATATATCATAATTACATGATTAGTATTTTTAGTAAGGATCTTATTCACTGTTTTCCTTTTATTTAATACGCTATTTTTGGTATTTTTTGGTATTTTCAGGACTGGAAAGAGTGTAATCTGTAAAAGAATAAACTGTTTCTCTCATCCAGTTAGGTCGGTGAAGGGGGCTAGAGGAGTGATCCGAATATTCCCAACGAAAGGGGATGTTTGGGCGCTATACAAGAACTGGTCCCCCAATTGGAATGAGACCACAGCTGATGAAATAATTCATAAATATGATGTGGTGATGGTACATGAAGGCTACACTGATGATAAAGGGGTTCTGGTTGCCCCTCTTGTTAAAGTACCTGGCTTCACATCGGTGTTCAGACAACTCTTGGACCCGAGAGAGATCCGGAATGTTCCGAGGGAAGAGATGTTGAGATTCTCACATCAAGTCCCTTTCTGCATCTTGACTGGACTAGAAGCTGAAAAGGCTCCTAGAAATTGCTACGAGTTGGATCCTGCTGCTCTCCCTTTGGAGCTTCTCAATGTCATTACAGATCTGGATTCAGCTGAGGGAAGAGTTTCTGAAGATACCAAGCCCCTTCTGACATATTCCAGGAGAAATAAAGAAAAGAAGATTTGAGGGAATTGTTTTCATTCCCTAAAATCAGAAAGCTTGGATGCAGTTTAGGTAGTTCTTTTCTAATTTCTAAACAATTCTGTGAACATGATCAATAATAACTGTTAATAAGTTTTTCTTGGTGAAATATGTTAAACATACTGGAATGATAAATGTTTCTGTGGTTTTGTCATTTGCACGCATCCTTTGAATTAGCTTAGGTGAGGTTATATGCTTATTTTTGCTTAAATCCTTCTTGTCTTTGTATTTTACTAACAATTTACTCGAATGTGTAACACCTCATTGATGCTTTAAGCCATAACAGGCCTTTAAGGCCAAGAAATCAAGCTATGTTTTTCTTAATCAACTATGGTGCTTACTATTTCTGATTCTTCTGAAAGATTTAGATTTTAATTAAATTATATTAGCATGTTTTTCCTAGTTCAACATTCTCTCTGTGCTGATCTTGTTTCTTTGAAAAAACTTAATGCTTACTGAATGAAATTTGGTGGATCTCATGGAAAAAAATCACGTAATTAAAGATCAAAGTGCGTATTTTCTTTATTTCAGTGATAAAGCAAAGGATATTCAGTCCCCCGTTTGCTCAAGAGGCTAACAAATTTATATCACCTGCTGTCCAGTTTTTGCCACAATGTTTAGAATTTAGATCGTACACTTGTTTATAGTATTATGTTGTGGTTGGGCTCTGTTTTCTGTTTTGGGCTTATTTCATTGCCCTTGCCTGTTTGGGAGCATAAATAGATTCTCTATTGTTAATCTACAGTTATTCTACATTGTGACGTTTCCAAATATAATAAATTTATCCTCTTTTCTATCTGTGGAGGTAGCTAACACATTATTAGTGAACCATATAACTTCTGTGTTTGTGTTAGTCGTATTCTTCATCTTTTTGCATCTGTGTAGCAATTACTTTACGTATCCGTCCTTAAATGCAGGAGCCCACAATTACATCTTTTGGAGTTGCATTTGCGAATGAGGGGGGGAGAGGATTTAGCCACTTTTAGAGCTGAGAGTGACTTCTGATTTGCAGGCATCGTCCGATTTAGAGAGAAGGTGTTCAGTTCATGTGAGTCTTTATTGTTCAAATACCAGCATAATATTGGGTTTTCTCAATTCTGGTAAATAACCAGACCTGTTATGAATATATTGGAAGTGGAAACTTCTCTTAAATCTTCCACATAAACTATACACACATATAGAAGAAAGAAGTGTCACTGGTTAAAAACTTTATGGTCCTAAGAATTTTCTATGTGGACAAGAGAAAAAGGGATTTTCTGATCCTAAAATTTCTGGGAGTTGCAGGCTTCAGAATTTGGTACTCCTGTGGAATCGACGAAAAATGCCTCAGTGATTCGTCGATCACTTTGTTGGGGAACTAATTGAAATCGTTATAAAGAATCAGGTATCGCATCCCCTCTTGTATTGCACACTCCTGTGCATTCCAAATGGCGCAGTTTTGGAGATGGAATGGTTTGTTTTTTGTTGTATAAAGCTAGTAGAACAGTCATGTAAGGGTATGAAGGTTATTGTATGATAAGCCACCAATTTTTGTATTGTTATTATTCAGCATTTTCCACATATTATCTAACGAAAAATATGTATGTATACATATAGGAGTATTTATCTATGTGTGTATTTTATATAGGACCGTTTATATATTAATTCAAAAAAATATCATATTTATAAATTGACTTAAAATATTTACACATGTATAAAAAAAATTTATACAAAGCATAATTTTGTTTGCATAGAATCGATTCATAATTAACGTTATTCTTTTAATCATTTTATAATTTTTTATATAAATACACACATTTTTAAATGAATATATGTATATTCTAAAGATTCTTCATTGCTTACCTCATAAGATGATCAGAAAGCTTGTTTAAAACAAGAAATTTTCAGACATTAAAGCATTGTTATTTGTTGGTATTATTGTATTTTAAGTAGTGATGCAGAAATTGGCCTAGACGCTAGGCGGCCTCTTGCTAACTCGATTTCTGCAAAATTGGCAATTTTAGGAGTTTTCGAGTCTAGGCGGTCCGAATTTTGTATTTATATATATATATATATATATATATATATATATATAAAGAAATTACGCGGCCGCCTAAGCGGCGCTAGACAGCTAAAAAGCGTCCGATTACCGATTTCCGATTTCTACAACCTTGACTTTAAGATGAATAGAAATGTTGTCTTGATGTGAGAAATTCGGGATGTTAAAACATTGCTGCTGAAAACACAATTCATGATGCTCTATTCATTGTTTTACAACTCAACATATTTTGTGAAATAAAAATGAAAAATATCATTAAGTTTTATGTTAGTATTGAATGATATTACCATTCACATAATTCATGAAAATATGAAATCTTTTTTTAAGTTATATTTGAACCTGGTCAAATGGAGAATACAAAGGAAAAAATACTTTAATGCTAGCACACGATATTTATAAGTAGAGTAAGTTTTTTGTACATTAAATGTATCGTGTAATTTAAATATATTTTAAAAAATTTACTTATTATTACTGGTATAAAAATGTAAAAAATAATTTTTTTTCAATATTAAATATGTGACTTTTTATTAATAATTAGTGTAACTAAGATTTAAAATTAAAGAAAAGAAAAATATCCAAAATATGTCCCTTTTTACTATTAAATGTGAAAATCAATGAAATATGACTTAAATTTCAAAGCACAGTCCAAACAAAATTCAGAAAGGTGTTGTAGTTAATAGCATATGCTCGCCATATTGCACGCACCAAATCGACATAATTATTATGGTTAAATTTAAACCATGATTAGAATTTAAAAATAAAATTTGACAACTTTCCTTAAACCCATTTATTACAATTTATTTTTTTAGATTTTGATATTATTGCTATTTTCCTTTCACATATTGATAAATTTCGACAGCTTTCCCATAAACCTATTTATTACAATTTCTTTTTTTAGATTTTGATATTATTTCTATTTTCCTTTCACATATTGATAAATTTCGACAACTTTCCCCTAAACCTATTTATTACAATTTTTTTTTTAGATTTTGATATTATTGCTATTTTCCTTTCACATATTAAGAATGAAAGTAGGTATTGTGTGAAAATGGTTCATATCGTGAACTACTTTTTAACAAGGTAAAAAAATAAATTCATAAATATAAACCTTGTATCACAAAGTGATTTATATGGTTTATATAATACTTTACCTAAGAATGATGCTCATTTATCTATTTATTTTCATTCCAACTCAAAAAATCCTGAAAATCCATTTATTTGTTTTCTGCTCATAGGTATACCACATTAATCGTCCCCTAGAGCAATATATAAATACCACGGGCGATGCAGGCTAGTTTAGACCTAATACTATCGGGAGAAATTATTTTAATTTGCTCATTTATGCTTGTTTCAATATGAAAGTAAAGTGGGTGCATGTAGAAGTAGTGGTGTTTTCATAATCGAATCAGTGATTAAACCGAATAGAACATGTTAGGATATCTATGTTAGATGTTTTGATGATATAAAACAAATCAG
>JAPKLY010000001.1:3010604-3057357 GCA_026898435.1 Prunella vulgaris
CAGATAGAAAAGAGGATAAATTTATTATATTGGGAAACGTCACAATGTAGAATAACCGTAGATTAACAATAGAGAATCTATTTATGCTCCCAAATAGGCAAGGGCAATGAAATAAGCCCAAAACAGAAAACCGAACCCAAACACAACATAATACTTTAAACAAGTGTACGATCTAAATTCTAAACATTGTGGCAAAAACTGGATAACAAGTGATATAAATTTCTTAGCCTCTTGAGCAAACGGGGGACTGAATATCCTTTGCTTTATAACTGAAATAAAGAAAATACGCACTTTGATCTTTAATTACGTGATTTTTTTCCATGAGATCCACCAAATTTCATTCAGTAAGCATTAAGTTTTTCAAAGAAACAAGATCAGCACAGAGAGAATGTTGAACTAGGAAAAACATGCTAATATAAATTTAATTAAAATCAAAATCTTTCAGAAGAATCAGAAATAGTAAGCACCATAGTTGATTAAGAAAAACATAGCTTGATTTCTTGGCCTTAAAGGCCTGTTATGGCTTAAAGCATCAATGAGGTGTTACACATTCGAGTAAATTGTTAGTAAAATACAAAGACAAGAAGGATTTAAGCAAAAATAAGCATATAACCTCACCTAAGCTAATTCAAAGGATGCGTGCAAATGACAAAACCACAGAAACATTTATCATTCCAGTATGTTTAACATATTTCACCAAGAAAAACTTATTAACAGTTATTATTGATCATGTACACAGAATTGTTAAGAAATTAGAAAAGAACTACCTAAACTGCACCCAAGCTTTTCTGATTTTAGGGAATGAAAACAATTCCCTCAAATCTTCTTTTCTTTATTTCTCCTGGAATATGTCAGAAGGGGCTTGGTATCTTCAGAAACTCTTCTCTCAGCTGAATCCAGATCTGTAATGACATTGAGAAGCTCCAAAGGGAGAGCAGCAGGATCCAACTCGTAGCAATTCCTAGGAGCCTTTTCAGCTTCTAGTCCACTCAAGATGTAGAAAGGGACTTGATGTGAGAATCTCAACATCTCTTCCCTTGGAACATTCCGGATCTCTCTCGGGTCCAAGAGTTGTCTGAACACTGATGTGAAGCCAGGTACTTTAACAAGAGGGGCAACCAGAACCCCTTTATCATCAGTGTAGCCTTCATGTACCACCACAACATCATATTTATGAATTGTTTCATCAGCAGTGGTCTCATTCCAGTTGGGGGACCAGTTCTTGTATAGTGCCCAAACATCCCCTTTCGTTGGGAATATTTGGATCACTCCTCTTGCACCTTTCACCGACCTAACTGGATGCGAGAAACAGTTTATTCTTTTACTGATTACACTACTTCCAGTCCTAAACTTTCCACTGGTCTTGGTGAAGCCAGAAGCTGTCCAATCCAGGGGCCCAAATTCAGAGCTGGAATTTGAGTTCAACCAGCAAATTTTCATCGTCAATGGGCTCCTTGACAAGACATGTTGAACCAAAGCATAATAACGAGGCATGCCATCATCATCATCATATGCAGCCCATATCTGGCCTTCAGTGAAGGATTCCTCTATTCTGTCATTGTCAAAATTGTGGAAGTTCGCATCTGGAACAACCATTGACTCATATTCATCAGCTGCATCAACCTCTGGAACAAAATTTCCAGAGTCTTTGCTCTTATTAGTCGTTGGATGGATACCTGAACCAACCTGATCCAAAGAATCCTTTCCATCCATTCTCTTCCATTTATCAAGCTGGTTAAGAATATCCAGTTTTGCCTTCCAAATCAGCATAACACGAATCTGATCCTTACAAGATTCTTCAGCACTCCTTGGCTGTTCTGCTTCAGAATACGCCCTCATATTTGCAGAAGCCCTCTTTCCACGTGAGTGCCCAGCTGCCCCTTGGCTTTCTTTGGCACCAACACGCGTTTGGCCATCTTTCCGTCTCCTTTTCACTGGCTTCTCTTTAGGAAGATCACCAGAAACAGTACAAGGAGTTGAAGTTCCCAAATTTTCAGGCTCTCCTTTGGCATGTACAGTAGGCTGGCCTTGAACAGCTACTGGGGTTCTTGCAACAGAGGTTGGCATATTTGAGGGAACACCTGATGCAACACTGGGATCTTGTTTTTTGGCAGGAGGAGCAGGCATCGCTACTGCCAAAAAAGGCTGCCGGCAGCGAGGACATAGAAGATTTTGATCCAGATAAATCTTCGGAAACTCATACTTTGTCTTACATCGATTGCACCCCGTCCAAAATGTCTCACGTATTGAAGAGCACGTGCTGGACTTTGACTGCTTTTCTAAACTAGCAAACTGAAAAGTAGGCCTCGAAACAGGAATGGATTGAGCAGCAGAGGCTGTTACCGGAGTCTTTCGATGCTCGGAAATAAGTGGACTTCTGGCGGAACTTTGTTGATTACCAGCATGAGTGGTTCCAGGTGTTGGATAAAGGGGTCCTTGTGAAGGAGTGTACTGTGAACTGGCAGCTGTTTCAGCTGACGGGGTCCATTGATGAGTTGGACGGTATTGGAAGTGGGTCCCGTATGACATGTTTCCTGGGTGGTGGAAAGAGGACCGCAGTTGGCTGGGGGTACTCCCTGGAGAGGATGGTCGAGCGAATACAGGCGGAGAATAAGTGGCATGAGTTGTATAACTGAAGCTGCTAGCCTGATGTGGAGCTCTCAGGTTCAGCATCCCGTCATACAGTCTTCTTTCATCTTTGTCGCACAGAACCCTTCGTGCTTCAGAAAGGATCGTGAAGGCTCCACTAGCCCCATCTATCCTGTTTTTGTCAGGATGAATACGCAAAGCCAATCTGTTGTACTGCTTCCTAATAATATCTTCAATGGCTGAAGGATCTACCCCCAATATTCCGTAATAATCCAGTACACCATTTATAGTTCGCTCATGTGCATAATAAATATTGACAACATCAAGAAGCTGCGACAGACCTTCTATATTTGAGTAAAGATCTTGAGCCTTCGTGGCGAACTTTTTGGCGCCAGCAAAATCTCTCAATTTTAACTTATTTTCCGCCATTTCTTTAGCCTTGACAGCTTCATCTTTGTTGCATTCCATTTTCGGATATATCAGTCTTAACCTAGTAAATCAGAGGATGATCATAAAAATCAGATTCACAATTAATAAAAATAAATAAAATTAGCGCCACAATTTCAGAAAATGAAGTCTACCCTTCACTTCACCGCAAATTCAGCACATTGCATTTTAAGTGGGGTAAACAAAAAATATTATGAATAAATGCTATTGCAACATGGGGATACTTTTCTCCGGGATCTTCAAAATCAAGGTTTTCTGTATAGGAATAAAGGGGTATATGGCAAACCGACAAATAGAGTAACTGTAATACCGAACTTTCAAATCAGTAAACAATAATGGCGCTAAAACACCATACATCTACACATGCACGCACGTGAAGTTCATAGAAGAACAGTAGAAACAAGCGGATTTTATAAAACAAATTCAAACAGATTATTAACAAATTATGATGCATTTTGGAAGTGTAAGCTTTGTTCTTTATCTAAACATGGTTTTAGATGTTGATGATAATATATATGTTTTCCTTTATTAACTATTTCAGGAAGAGAGGGTGAAGTATAAACTGGACAAAAATCAAAAAATAAATAAATAAATTGATTTACCCTATGCTTCAATGGATTCTGGCAAATCTTTTTCTTCTTATTCTTCTCCTTGTTTTCTTTTTCGTTTTTATGAGATAACTTACTCAAATCTAAAACCAGCACCTTAAACATATTCAGAACATTTTTCAAAAATGCTAATTTTCAGATTATTTTAAACCTTAGCGCAAGAATGTTCTAGATCTCTACACAGATATTCAAGAAAAACCATTAAGCAAATAAAATTATATACAAAAATGCAATCAATTGAGATTAAATCAGGAAGAAAATAATCCAAAAATTGAAAAAGAAGAAATTGTGAAAGTGATGAGAATCACAAAGAAAACTCGATTATCAACCACAAAGAAAACTCGAATTCACAACTTGCAAACTCACCAATGTTGATTCAATAAAAACCCTTCATCTTAGCATGCATGTCAGTATAAACACATAAAACTTGATTTCATTGAAAAATAATACAAGGAAAAATTCAAGTAGAGAAGTAAAGATGTATACCTAGTGTAATAGCTGTGATGTAAACCTAGAGGTATTACTGAAGGGGACGATTCTGTGTATACCTCTGAGCAGAAAAAAGTGAAAGGGTTTTCAAGGGTGTGTTTGAGTTGGCTCAGAAAATTTATAATTGGAGAATGCGAGCTCTATAAGTGATGGTTCTTTTCAGAGCAACCTTTACAAAATCTGGAATGGAAAATTGCATTAAATGGGCGCAAGTAAAGTTCTGGAGTTGTATGTATTAAACCTAACCATGGTTTAAATTTAGCCATAATAATTAAGTGAATTTGGTCTGTGTACTCCACTGACCATATGCTATTAATAGCTTTTCTGAATTTTGCTTGGATTTTACTGAATATATGCCGTATTTTACTGATTTTTCACATTTCATAATAGAAAAGGAAAATTCTTGTATACTTTTCCTTTTTTATTCTGAATATGTTAAAGTTATTATTGAAATCTTTTTTTCATTTTAATTCTCAGTTTGACCAGGTTCAAAACAATTTAAAATAAGGTTTCATATTTCATGGATTTAGTGAGTGGTAATACCATTTAATATAAAGATGGTATTAATGAAATTTTCCATTCTTATTACACAGAAAGATTTTGAGTTGTAAAGTGATAAAGAGCAACAGCACGAACCGCGTTTTCGCCAGCAATACCAGCAACACTTTAATGCCTTCTGGATTTTTCTCAGACGAGACAAATGTTAGGGTCATACTGAGGTCAGTAATGAGTTGTGAGTGTATATATATGTATATACATAAACATATATGCAGATAGATAAAAATGTATACACGGACATATATATGCATTAATGAGATGACATAGAATTAGCTTCAAAGAAGAGAGAAGAAAAATAGAGGAAAATAAGCAACTGGGAGACTCATTAAAAAAAAAAAAATTAACTAAAATTGTAAATGAAGATGCCTAAAAATACATACATTCTAGAGAAATTGCAGGAAATAATAATTTTTTATAAATGGACAGAATTAACTGTAAGAAGCCTCCAAAATAAAGAAGAAATTTTCAAGTACCCTCTATAAGCATAGACAAGGTCCTCAAAATCCTTGAAACTTGGCTCCTTGCATGCAAATATCTCTATGTATCAATCAAAGCAAATATGCACAAAATAGGAGTATGAAAACAAACACGTTCACATGATGATAAAGCAAAGCAGATTGCCATACCTTGAATCTGAATTGCATGTTTCAGTTCTGTTGGATAAAGTTTTAAGCTACATTAGAGGTTCTTCGAAACTGAATTGCGTATATTACTTACTGGGGTCCACAAACATCATTGCAGTAAAAGAGAATACATTACCAAATGAAAACATGTAAAAGGTGTTTGCTTATCCGTGAAGGGTCCAAGCAGGCATTGTTGCTGAAATTCTCGAGAATATATTTTGACTGTTTTTTCACCAGTAGAAGACATACCTCAAAACACAAACCTTTATGTCCCCTTGAAACTCAGAGCTAAATTCACCTGATAAAAGGTAATGAGTATCGATATATAAGAGACTGGAAGGCACTAGGATGAATGATAGAAGTGATGGACAGAAAAGAGATTTACCAGGATCTTGCTTGAGTCAAGGGCCAGCAGCAATACAAAAATATATGTCCAGAGTATTGTTGAGGAGGTGGATTTTCTTGACGTCCTTTTTTCAGTTTCCTATAGTTGGCAATTACCTATTTCTTCAGGCTGGCTCACAAACAGCTTGGTGAATTTCACCATTTTATACGACGAGGTCCAATTTAAGAAAGGTTTGTGCATCTAGTTCTATGAGTCGTCTAGTGGGATAACATTAATTACGGGGAGTTAAGGAACTTTGATAGTGTGGTGATGCTGATCGCAGAGCACATTCTATTTATATCCTCCGCATCTTTATCCTATGCATTCAACTATGAAACATTGCAGTACTTGAAGTGTTACCAAATCAACTGCTATGCTGCCTTTTCTAAAACTGCATGAAATTAATTAAGCTATTGGACAGCTATGAAGAATTTACTAAGATTTACCATGATAATTGTTTGCATGCATGAAACGGAGGGCAAGATGGGGACCGTAAATAGCTAATCAAGAATTCCTACTTCAATAACAGCTTATTGTCTCAGTCATTTGTAACCACACAAATCATATCTCTACTGTTTACATTTTTGTGACAAGATTTACGAGGAATAATCAAAACACAACAAAGGAAGCTGCTAAGAAAGTGAACTACATGAATTCTTTGTAAATACAAGGAGATTATATTGGCTCAAAATTTTAACAGTTAAGCATCAATATATCCATATTAAAAAGTATATAGAGAGAAATCCAAGATAAGGCCTGGCTGACCCCTATCACCAATCCATAAGCTCAACATGAAGTAAGCACTCCGCCAACTCCACAAGCTCGATTTCTTAATGTCCGTTGGATACTCCGCCTTATGCAATTCATACACTGGCCTCAATTTCTTCACCGTCCACAATATCCTATAACAATTGAGAAAACAAGAATAGCTTCAAATGAATTCTATTGCCCCAGCTATCCTCAGGAATCTCCGAAATCAGGTAAGTGAGGAACCGACAAACAAAGTATTGCATAAACAGTCATTCTATCTTTTAACAATTCTAAATTTTTATTTAGCAATGCAAATGCATGTATCTGGGAAATCAAAGTGCACGCGTTTATTCATCAGTGAGACATGTTTTTAGATGATATGGAGAATCTAATCATCGAATATTATTATGTTATTGTACTCTTCATCTATGTTCCTTTCTTTATATATTACACATTTTCCTTTTTTAGGGTCACCATATGCTTCAAAAGGATTCCTTATTCAAACAAAAACTACAAAACCATCAACAAAAACAACTTCCCGGAACAACCGAAAACAGATCTCATTAGTGTCGCAGTTTGACATACTTCTATAAGCACTCACCTGAAAGAATTAGCAACGATAATGGCTGTTTCAACTTTTCACATATAACACTTCAAATCTCTAATTTCAGTGACAAATGATGCAAAGAACAGAAAATACTATACAGAGGCAAACAAATATGCACATTAATGTAATTAACTGAGACAATGCTACCTCTCCAATTGACTTATAAATCATCAGAACGTGCAAACTCATACTTGAACTCATAATTTCCAAGATCATCAGGCAACAAGAAGACCAATACCACTCATACTACACGATATTGATCCGATTAAAACATTAAAACAATCAAATAGCCATTTGCGCGGAAAACCGAAATTGCATACGTAATGCGATTCTGACAGGAGCCGTCCAACAAAACAAACACTAAATAAAAGGGTTTTCTAGTGTTTGATTTCCCGATTCAATAGAATTTGCGTTGAATTGACGACTGTGCGAACTTTGGGCAAAGAAAATCTTCGATTCAAAGACTGAAGGAAGTGCAGAAGTGGGTGGGTATCTGTGTTCTTGGGAGCCCATATTTTAGGGTCCATTCCGGGTTTTCAGTGTTTGGTCGTGAGTTAATTAAGTAGCTAATTTACGCTTTAATTTAGCTAATAATGACAATAAAATCCTCTAAGTAATAATCAAGACATATCTAAAAAGAAATCAGAATGCACGATCTTTGATTAAATTATGCATATTTTTCGCTTTATTTTTATTGGTTAATTATTTTATGAAAAAAAGTCATGCTTCCTATTTTCCCAAATAATTTTTTCACAATTTGTAGGAAATAAAATATGTAATGAATAAAATATTTAGAATGATATGCAAAGTTTTATTCCTAAAGTAATAAATTTGTTGTAGAGATATAAATGATTAGAGCGGAATTTTATCAAGCTCGAGTTCAGACTGGTTGAAATTTTTTTTTACTTGAGAGTAATTTAAATTGTTAATTGTCAAGTCTTATAAGCTTTTTGAGCCTAAATTTGGTGAGTGCAATCTACCAAGCATTTATTATTAATTATAGTGCTTTTGTGAATTTATTTGGATTGTACGTTGGAATTATTTTTAAGTAAAAGATAAATTTTATGGATACTTTTGTCTTTTTAATACTGAATATCTTAGGTTGATTTTAAGTTTTTTTTAAAAAAAAAATTATATGCATCCTGCAGTTAAATTATATTTTTTAAAAATTATCCTTTTTTTTACTGAAAAATTATCCTCATTAATAGTGAAAAATTCACTACGTGCAATTAACTTTTCAATATAAACAAAGATAATTTTTTGTAGTAATATGATAATTTTTCAATAACACACATAAGTTGCATGGCGGTGCACAATAAAATTACTCCTTTTTTTTTTCCTTTTAATTCTCAATTTGAGCATGTTTAAATATAATTCAGAATTAGATCACATATTTTCATGAATTTGGTGAGTTGTAATTCAATAGAATTAATGAAACTTTCCATTCTTATTACACAGAAAGATGTTGAGTTGTATAAAGGTAAAGAGCAACATCATGAACCGTGTTTTGGACAACAATAACAGCAACACTTTTATGTCTTTCCTCACTTGAGAAAAATGTTCTGCTCATGTTCTGAGGTTAGAAATGTGGTATATAATATATATATATATATATATATATATATATAATGAGATGAGATATAATGTAGTGCATAGTGAAAATAAGCAAATTAATAGAAACTCACTAAATTAATTATAATTAAAATTGCAGATGGAGGTCTCAAAGTTTTTTTTATCGCCATTTAACACAACAATAGTCTAACAAAAATGACTCTTTCATAAATAAAAAGACAGTAAAGAGTATGGAAAATAGATGGAGTAACTATTTATATTAAATAGTGGAACCGTGCAATTCAAGTGCAATTTTTAATTGTATTAATTGACTATTATTAGTTATTTTTGTTGAGCAATAATAATTGTGCACCTATTCTGCACCAAAGTGTCAACATATTTTTTTTAGAAAAGAAATGTGCCAATTTTTGTTGACACGCTCTAAATCATTTTTACTGGACAAAATTCTCCATGCTTAGAAATAATCATAAAACATCTTAAACTCTGTCTAACCATTTTTTATCAAGATGAATATAAAAAGTCAATCTTTTATATTATTTCCTAATTAATAATTTTTTTATCAGTTAGTCCACTTCACTAATGGTGTGCTCATTCAATAATAAACATTGACGACACTAAAAATTGCAATGGATAAGATAAATAACTCAAGATAGATTAGACAAGATTATAATCTAGAGATTATTATCTTGGAGTTAAATAGTATATTTGGATTGATAGATTAAGATAATTAGTAGTGTAAGATAATTCATTTTGGATGTTTGGATTGTAAGATTAATAATAAAAACATATGCAATTGACAATTTTGCCCTCTATATCATAAACAAAAATAAAGTGAATTATGGTTCTCCTTTTCAATATAAGGGGAGTATTTTAGTAAAGATAAAAACAATGGATTATTATCATACTTCTTCCCTAAGATAATATTATCTTTCATTCATAAAATAATTGAATTTTAATTTTGGGCTTTTAGTTAATCTTGAGTAGTTTTTGTCCATTAAACCAAACATAAAATTAGATAAGATAATTTAATTTATCTTAATTTATCTAACGAACCAGATGATGATGAACAAACCTTCAAGCTTCATGAAGAGAGCTTTTGAAGCGATTTTTTTTTTTTTTTGGTAAAGTATCTCTTTTGACTTATTTTCTACATTACACTTTTGGTTGTATAAACTTTAACCTAAATCAAAAGAATGATCATAAAATTATATTTTAGCAAAAAAATATTTCAGTGGCATTATTAGGCAGACAAAATATAGCTGAATGAATAGTCACAATATATAGAGAATTCATAAAAAAAATCTTTATTGTTTTATTTTTCCTTATTATGAGAAAACTTGCGCAAATTTAAAACTGAAGGTATGTCGTGTGTATTGAGTGTACTGGATGTTGTAACATATATACACTATAATAATTAGATTGCCAAGATATAAATTTGCATCAGCTGATTGTTAAAAGCATAGGGTTGTAATAAATTTAATACAAATATAAATAGTTTGTGTAAAATTCATGGCAAACCTTCACTAATTAAAGAGGGAACACAAAATATGAGTAAAATGATCCAACAATAGATTCTCCAACTGCCATGAATGAGGATATGATGGTGTTACTAAGATCACACGTGCATTAGTTTTGTATGGACATAATATGTGTAGTGAAAGATATCGATGACTAAAAGACTTTAAGGAAGGCTAAGAGTTAGAAGTTGCATCATAATTAATAGATTTTTTTTAACATGTGCGAAGATATTTCTTATAATAGTTGATTATAAGCGACATTTCTTAGGGCTTTTGAGTATGCCACATCGCATTCCAGATTATCTAGATGCTTACGCGGGATGTAATGTCCTTAGCAAAAGACTATCTGAAAGATTGCATTTATGATCAGGGGCGAGGGATACTATTTATATATAGTATATATAAAGAAAACAAGGGATTTTAAGCCAAATTTTCAGATCCTGTAATGGTTTATATCATGATTACCTAATTAGGCATATTTAAAGACGCTTTTATGTGCGCTTTATATGGTCTGCATTAAGTGAAGTCGGCCACTTGTAGCACAGAACAAAAGTGAGTATCTACATGACCTAAATTATCAACGAGCTCTCCAAGCACGTTGATAATTCGTCCCAGAGTCGCTCCACCGACCGGAATGCTTAGAGGAGCTCCTTCTACTTATATGATGGAGTAGTAATTAGGGAATGATGATTTTATTGACCATGATTATCAGTGAAGAATGATAGATATATATATATATATATTTACGAAGGTGAATTTTTTTTAACCTAAATTTGTTAAAATAAAGAATGTTTATCCCACATCAGAAGTGAACAAAAGGGACGAGACTTTTTACATGTTATTGAAGAAGTCTAAGACTTTTGTTTACAAGTGCACCAAGTACTTAAATACACTTTCTAGTGAGAGAGGAAATTTGTGTAATGTAAAAAAATTCGTACGATGATCTTTCTTTTGCTTTCGTATTAAATTCTTGTGTTGTATATCGTTCTTTTGCTTTCTCATTTATTCTAATTTGTCTTTTGAAAAATTAATTTTTGAACAACACTTACAAAATGATCAGAAAGTAAAGTCGGATTGATAGGGTAGAGCGGAAAACTCACAAAAATAGAGGCCTGAGCCAATAATCTAGTGAGCTGAAAAACCTCAAATTGGACCCACTTATTGGTGGGTCGAGTGTCTAGAAGGATCTTTTTTTTAGTTATTTTAAAATTTAAAATATTTAATTCAAAAGTTGACTATTAATTTTAAAATATTAAAGTAGGTTATATCTCATAAATAAAATTCATAATCTATTAATTACAAAAACAATTTTCTATAAACTGTAATTTATAATTCATTAATTATAATAGTTCACATTTATTCTCCTACTTCTTTTTGCAGGAGGATATATATATATATATATATATATATATATATATATATATATATAACGGATTTTCCCTTGACCATGAGTTATGTCTCTATGGCGGTTTTTTCGGGGCAAGGATTGTTAGTAGGGTTTTGGCATCTAGGCCGGTTTGTGATTTTATGTCTTAACTGTTTATTATAGTTTCTAAACCTTACTTAATAGTAATAAATGTAATCTCCTACAAATTAAATTCATCAGGACATAAACTTTATAATTTCTCAAACGAGTCCACCTGCTTTGACCACTTTAATAGAAATTGTCTCAATTTAGAAAAAATCTAATTTTTTTAATGCATTTATTGTGAAAAATCTCATCTCATCCGTTTGGATAAGTGAATTTTGAAATCCGTAAATTCCACACACAAATAATTATTCTCTTCAAGTAAGTTAAGATTTCATTTGGATAGGTAGATTTGAAATCCGTGAAATTCACACACAAATAAGCACTCTCTCCGTTTGGATAGATTGATTTGAAATCCGTGAATTTCACACACAAATAACCACTCTTTCCAAGTAAGTTAGATGAATTTACAAATACTTAGATTTGAGTTTATGTTCAAAATTGAGGAATTCTAAATCCTCATCAAAACTATATTATTTGTGAAATCTATCCTCATTACCATTTTCATCTCTATTCCTCTACTTTTTCACTTCTCTCACATTTTTTTACAATTCGTGATTTGAAATATATGTTTTCTTACATGTATTTTTAAAAAAAATTCATTCATTTTCAAATTCATCCATCCAAATGGAGCCTAAAGGAATTTACAAATACTTATATTTGGGTTATGTTTAAAAGGAAGAATATAAATCCTTATCAAAACCATGTCATTTGAAATCTCTTGTTTTTACTCATTTCTATCTCTATCTCTCCTTTACCTTTTCCATTCTCTCTCATCTCTTTACAATTCGTGATTTGAAATATATATCTTTTTATATGCATTTTTTTAATTCATTCATTTCCAAATCCATTCATCCAAACATAGTACTCTAATGAATTTACAAATACTTAGATAATTGAGTTATGTTTAAAATGAGGGAATTTTAAATTCTCATCAAAACCATGTCATTTAAAATCTCTCATCTCTACTCCTTTCCATCTCTATCTTTTCTTTAATTTTTTAATTCTCCCACTTCTCTTTACAATTAATGATTTGAAATATATACTTTCATTTAATTTAAATCCATCCATTTTTCAAATCCATCCATCCAAATAAAGAAAATTGTGGAATCAATTCAATTATTTAATTTTTCTAATAATTTGTATTAATGCTAACTGTAAAGTGTTTAAGCCTTCTCGTTTACAACTCATAATAATCAAAAATGGGAAATTGCATTAAATTTTCTTGTTTACAATATTACAAATCTCAATTAATTCATTGGAATAAATTAAAAGAACCTTGACCAATCTTTTTTAATTAATATTTCCTCTATGAAAAGAAAAAAAAATTATTCAAGAGAGTTGAAAATGTGACATTAATCAAAATACAATCTAAACAAAATTTCGAAAAATAGTCTTATTAATTAAATGTGATTGCACACACTAACACAAATTCCCCGTCAAGATTTTAAGAAAAATGCTATTAAAAAATTCAGAAAATTAATAACATGTGCCCAACAGATTATACACAACTTCACATAATTATTATTGTTAAATTTAAACTATGATTAGGGTTTTAATATAGAGATATTTCCAAACTGTTTATCTCTGTAAATTTTATCACTTTTCAATGTAAAGTGATTTGGTGTTAAATTTTTTTCTTTAAATATATATATTACATATTTCTTTTAAAAGATGCAATTTATTTAATGAAAAAGTTTTTTTTTTTTTCAAAAATTTGACTTTAAATGATAGCTTTACATATATACTATATTATATTGAACAGTAATTAGTGTACAACTTATCTGAAAAGCATGTCTCGATCCAAAAGTGATATCGTGTAGTATCACGATGAGACATTCTCACACAAGACTTGCTTCACCAAATATCGGATAAATTCTATACACATTTATTACAATTTTCCTTTTCATATTTAGAGAAAAAAAAAACCCTCTCTATAAAATGGCCATGATTTACAGAGTATTTGCATTCACCAATACACTAGAACTCAAAAAAAATATATCTTGAAAACTCATTTTATCATCTTTTTGCTTAGAGTATTTTCAGTACCATTCCAAGATCAATCATCACACTAGGTATACATATTCCCCTTTTCTACATGAATTAATTCTCATAAAATTGATTCCATGTTTTAATCTTTATAAATCATATTTTTATGATATTATATTGATAAAAATGTTGTTGGAACAAAAGGTTTTTTTTTTTAATATTTTGAATCTTTTACTCATTTTCATATTTTTAATCATCATTCGACCTTTTTCATATTTTTAATCTTTACTCATTTTTGTGCTTGTTGGAACCAAAGGTTTTTTTGGTCGCGTCAATGCACTTGTGAGTTTAAATGTTGTGAATTTTTTTTTCTTGGTGATAATTTTTAAGTTAATACGAGTTGTGTTATCTTAATCAAACATCTTTTACCTAAACTTTATTTAACCATGACGTTAGAAATATGATATTTTTATGTACTAAAATAATCTGAAATTTTATCAGTGTTAATATATATGTGTTCTAATATGATTAGGGTATTTGTTTTACATCTGACTAAGTTTTCTAATGAAAAAGGAAAGCAAAACAAAGAAGAAGAATATGAAAATTTTAGATTCGTTTGAATCTATTTGAAGCATAAGGAACACAATTTTTTTTTTTTAATGTTCTGGCTAGTTTGCCCTTGATTTCTTGTCCTGAAATGTTAACAAAAGAAAACCTCATAAACATTATCATCTGAAATATTTTTTGTTAAAGAACAAAGTGCATGTCCAAATTGAACATTGATTTGTTGTAATCAATCTGTTTTATAAAAAATTTCTCATTTATATATATATGTATTGCTTAATTTACGCATATATATGAACTTAACTCGATGTGTAGGCATCCGTACATATGTGCATAGGGTTTTGGCTCCACATAATTTACTTGGGTTTGGTTTAATGGATAAATAAACATTAGTTTATTTGTGGTTTTGCAAATCAACCCTTAATTTCTATATAAAATATCCGGATTTTGAAGATCCTGAGAAAAATATCCCATTGTTGCACTAATTTTTATATGTAAATATTTTTTGCATGCCACACTTACAATGGATATTATGGTCTGAAATGGACATAGACGCTAATTTAAAATTTATTATTAATTATGGGGTGATAGCTATGATATACCCATGTTTGCAATAATATTAATGTTTAACTGTTGTAATAATTTTTAGTAATCAACTCTAAGAGATCTCTTAAAGTTGATGGATAAATCCTTCTAGGTTCTATTGACCCACAAATCCTTTTGTTCAATTATGATTAGTATGGTCATGTATTGCAAGCCCAACTTTTTTTTTTTTTAATGGTAAATGTTTAGCTTTCGTTTCAGAAATGCATTAATTTGTTTTACTGTTATTACTAGCCAAATTCTAATATTTATTCTTAAAATCATTGATATGTCTTGATAATTTGGACATCTCATTAATAAATTGTGATTTTTTATTATTATTTTTAAAGTACCTAAATGCTGCTTAAATTTTGATTTTTATGATTTCACAGGTTAAAGTTGGTATATTGAAAATGGAATTCAACAGAGAGCAGATGTCAAAGAAATGGCAGAGAAATATTATAAAGCAGGGAATTACAAAATGGCCAAAGTGCTATTTCGGAATCTGGAAGGTCTAAAGAAGCTTCATGTCATGGTCAACAAAATAAATGGTGAAGTGGACTAGTACGGAATTCTGGGAGTTCCTCCTTGGGCTGATGATGATACAATAAAAAAAATTGGTTTTGCATATTCATCCAGACAAGAACAAGATAGATGGGGCTCATGAAGCCTTTCCAAAGCGTATGAAGAATGAGGATACTAGAGATAAACACAACAGAAATTAGATGCATTCGTATAGCAACTTTGGTTTTACCACACATACCCCCTCTGTCCCCAGCCAACCAACTTCAATTTTACTACACCACATGCCACCCAAGTTCTTCTTCTTACGACCCGAGAAACATGATGTTTCGGGACCATTTCCAGTATCCATGGGCCACACCAGCTGCTAGTCCTTCCCAACAACCACTACATACAGCCTCTCAAACTCCGGCTAGAAATCCGGAGCCTAAACGAAAGGCTCCAGCAGCGGCCTCTCAGTCGCGTCAAGTTAGGAACTGTTGGAACATTTTGGACGGGATCATGCGATAGGTGTAGGATAAAATTTGCTTTTCAGAGAATTTTACTGAATGAGCATATTCAATGTCCTCGCTGTCTGGAGACATTTTGGGCAACAGAAATGTCTCCTCCTTCAACTGCCAATGTTAAACAACCGGCTGTTGGACTCCGGACAAGGTGTCTACTGAGAGCATGCAAAAATGAGACGGAATGAGGATGGTCAAAGGTGCTTTGACGAAAAGGAAAGTCAAGCGACCGCGGGACGGAGACGAAGGTGTAGACCTGACTCTCCGCCTTTAAAGGTCCGGATTCTCATATATAATGAGAGAAATAAAATGTGAAGCAGGCTAGCTTAATTTGATGCAGTTTAGTTTAGGTAGAAGTGTTTTTAATTTTGTGAATATCAGTAGTATAAGGTACGAGTATTTGGAAATTAAAGTACGAATATAAATCCATGAGTTTGGTCTTGTAATACTTTCTACATCAGCATTTAATATTATTTTCTTAAGTAATTAATTTTGATAAATTCCCACAATCAGAATTTAATTTAATTATATAGGTTGTATAATGCAAAGCTTTCTTGTGCATTAATTCGTCACAAATTTGCTATGAAGTTAAGATTGCTATGAGTTGGATGACGTTAAGTGAGTAGTTTAAATGTTTGGGACTATAGATATATATAGTGTAGACTATAGATCAAAAGGAGTACTTGGAGAAATGATATTTAGTAATTGGGCCAGCCCAGTAAAAGTCCACCAGACCATTAGTAATTGGGCCAGCCCAGTAAAAGTTCACAAGACCAATATTAATTTTGGGATAGGTTAGATATATCAGATTCAAATTTCAATGAGCTTAGCTGTCAAGTCAAAGTGGGTAAATTTTTTTTTTTTTTCAAAAATATGTATAACACTTAATTTTCAAGTCAGTTAAATAATTAAGGTCCCATAAATAGTCTAATTATAAAATATGCAATAAAAAAAAAAAAGATTGCATCTCGTGTCTGGAGTTGGAGTGATTCAAGTGCAACTAATGTATGCTTTATAAATACGATTTTATGTTTTAAGATTGTAATTTGGAAGATATAGAAACATGTTGAGGTACAAATGTAGGGTTAGGAAATGAGAATAATTATTGTGCTTCTCTTAATAAATTTAAAAATGAAAGAGAACTAATTAGCAAGCCCGAAATGCCTGAAAATATCTGGTAAAAAATTATCTGAGCCCAAGTGGCACCTATGAGGCCTATTGGGCTAGGTCAAATAGGGACCAAGGCCTGATTCTTTTTGGGCTTTCAAATTTAAAGTTGAGTAAACTTAACATTGAGCTACATCGTGTAGGAGTTAAAATTGCCAACACTACTCATTAGTGAGGGAGACTGTTGGGGAAATCAATATAAATGGATCACACTTAGATCAAGAAAATCGGGTTACCCACTCAGCCCAACCGTTTGGCAAAATCATGTTCATGGATAGGATTGAGCAAATTAATTTTCTATTCGGGTCTATAAAAAGGCAGCCCATAATAACCCTATCAAGACAGCACGATATTGGTTCAACCCGTAGCGTAATTTTTTTTAGGCCTATGTTATTGACACTAGCCATTTTGGGAAATACACTATCATTAATATGTTCGACATTTTTTCTTTAAATTTTTACAAATTTTCGGCAAAAAATTTTGAACAAAATTTTATTTTTACACTAGGTTCAAAAAATATTACCGAAAAAAATTTAAAAAAAAATTACCGAACAAAGGGTAGTGTATTTCCCAAAAGGATAGTGTATTTATCCGGCTAATGTATTTACCAAAAAGGCTAGTGCGAATAACCTAGGCCTTTTTTTTAAACTGAAGAATTACCATTTCTAGTGCAGGAGAACCTATACTTGGTTGTTTACAAAATAAATAAGAAAGTATACATCTTTTACTTATATGATAATGTGAAAAGAACACAAATATGATATATATATATATATATATATATATATATATATATATATATATCCATTTAATCTTTGTCTCTTAAGGTGTGAAATCGATATAGCAATGACATGCTTCTTGAAAAGAATCATTATAATAAAATAAAATTGTATGAATGATAAATTTGTTATGTTCTTCATATATTTTTATGTGGATATGCTATGTACTCTTCTTTCTCCCATAAAAAATACAAATGCAAAATATATTTTGTTATTCTTGGTTGATGGAGATTGTATAAAATCTAATTAATTTGAAAATTTTCTAATCAACAGAAAAGGTTATCACTGTCGTTGTTGTACATGTAAGAGACTATCATTGTTGTTCGTTCGGCAGAGGCCGCCGCATGTGAAAAATAGAGAGGGAGGTCCTAATCGACCGATGACCATGAGTCTTCAGCATGAGAGAGAAATGGGAAAAAATGAACCCAAGTTACACGTGTTTTGGCATAGTTGTATAATGTAATTTTAAGTATAAAAAATTTGATTGGGCTTGGTGGTTGCCCATGACCTGTCGAGACAAATTAGTCTTAGCCCATCAAGCTCGCCAGACGAAATACATCGAGTCAAAATGACCCAATTTTTGGGTCTTATTATTCTTAACCCAACCTATATTTAGTCTTGGGTAGTCTGACCATCTTATCGGGTTGGGCTCAAAATATCAAAGTTCGGACTTTTAAATTAGATAAAATTCTTTAAATAGATACAAAAGATTCTATGCACACATGTATTACTATTAGCCTTTCTAGATAATTTTGAAACCCCTCATACACTCATTTGTTACCTTCACTACAAAAAAAAAATCGCATTTTAGCAATTAAAATTAGCGTCTTCTAAAAAAATTGGGTGTCCTAATATGAAATATGGGGATATTTTGAGCCCCGCAAGAAAAATGAGAAGATCTTTAAGATAATGATTATTAAAGCCAAAAAAAATTATGAGATGAAATTCTTTAATGGTATTAGAGACAAATGTCTAGGTTCAAAATCTGTTAAAAATAACACTATTCTTATTAAATTATCCACTCAATGCGCATCCTCCCTAAAAAAATGATACTCACTACGTTTACGAAATTATTTCTCCTTAGAGAAGCGACACGAGATTAAATAAAAATTAATATTTATAGTAAAATGATAGATAAAGTAATAATAAAGTGAAGGTAGTGTGGGACTCAAACTTTCATTTATGAGTGTAGATTATTTCCAAATAAGAAAGGGAAAAAAGTTTTATGGACAAACAAAATAAGGAAAGAGGAAAATAATTTTATGGAAGAAGGGAGTACTAAAATAGAGAACCTATCCCATGAGTGAACGAGACTTTTAAGATAACGCCTCTCTGTAAGTTCAAACTTCTACAAGAAATGCAATTCTTTTGATAGAAACACACAAATCTAAGAATAAGTCTTGTGTGAGACCGTTTTATGAAATTAGATCAATATTTTGTGTCACTTATTAGTTAAAAAATTGTCACTTTAAAAAAGTGATAAGGTTGTAACAAAAAGTGATAATATTTATGTTAAAAGTACTATCACATTTTATTATAAACTTATAATCGAATTTTTTTAAAAGTGGTAATATTTTTATTAAAAGTGATTATCACATTATAAAAAATATTCTCACTTTTTATTTTAATCTCATCACCATTTTTTTGTTGATATCATGTCATTAGACTGTCTCACATTTATTTTAATCTCATCACCATTTTTTTGTTGATTATCACATTATACACATTTATTACAATTTTCCATTTTAAAATTTGGGAAAATTCATTTCAACACATATTTATTATATTTTTTCTTTCTAGGTTTTAACCCCTTTTATACACATTTATTACAATTTTTCATTTTAGATTTTGGAAAATCCGTTTCAACTCTCATTTATTACAATTTTCCTTTCCAGATTTTTGGAAATAACCCTCTTTATACACATTTTATTAAAATTTTCCATTTCAGATTTTGTGAAAAATTCCTTTAACACACATTTATTACAATTTTCCTTTTCAGATTTTTGGAAAAATCGTCTTTATACACATTTATTATAATTTTCCATATCACATTTTGGGAATATCCCTTTCAACTTATTACAATTTTCCTTTTCAGATTTTTGAAAAAACCCTCTTTATACACTTATATTACAATTTTCCATTTTAAATTTTAAAAAATCTCTTTTAACACACATTTATTACAATTTTTCTCTCCAGGTGTTTGGAAAAAAAAATCTCTTTATACAAGTTTATTACAATTTTCCATTTTAGATTTTGAAAAAATCCGTTTCAACACACATTTATTACAATTTTTCTTTCCATGTTTTAACCCTCTTTATACACGTTTATTCCAATTTTCCATTTCGTATTTTGGGAAAATCCGTTTCATTACAATTTTCCTTTCTAGTTTTTGTAAATAATCCTCTTTATACATATTTATTACAATTTTCCATTTCAGATTTTGGAAAAATCTCTTTAAACACACATTTATTATAATTTTCCTTTTCATGTTTTTGAAAAAACCCTCTTTATACACGTTTATTACAATTTTCTATTTCAGATTTTGGAAAATTCCTTCTCAACACACCTTTATTACAATTTTTCTCTCCAGGTGTTTGGAAAAAACCCTCTTTTATACACGGTTATTGCAATTTTCCATTTCAAATTCTGGGAAAATCCATTTCAACACATTTATTACAATATTTCTTTTTAGGATTAATTCTACAGAGAGTCCATCTATTCTTACCCAAAAAACCTCTAAATATATTCCATTATTTTTGAGACAAGAATATACATGCATAAAAAGACTAAGTTATCCTTATATAAATATGAGATAAACTAATTTATTTTTTCTAAGTTTTGATGTCTTTAATTTTAGTTTTTTAAGATTTTAGCTTTAAAATTAGTTTTTTAATTTAAAATTGATCAATTCTTAAAATAAATATAAAATTATACATAAAATAGTAATTAAAAATTAGATAAATGTTTAAATAATAAAAAAATTAAAAAACCAATTCTTAAAAAATTAGATAAATATTTAAATAATTAAATTTAAAATGAAAATTTAATAAAATCTGAAAAATATTAAAATAAATTAACTAAATCTTTAAATAATCCAATTAAATATTTACAAAATATTAAACAATCCAACTAAAATTTTAAAAATAGTTAAAAATAAGAAATTAATTTTAAAAAATTCAATTTAGTGGATTAACTTTTAATTAATTATTTATGAAGTTTAGTTGATTTTAAGAAAAAATCTAAGTTTTAGCCTATTATTTTTAAGATTTATTTAATATAACATTTTTTTGAAGATTTTGTTGATTTTTTTTATATATTTTTTTAAATTTTCTTTTAAAATTATTTTTAATTTTTCTTAATTTTTTTTCCAAATTTAGTTAGGTTTAAATGATTTTACTCAAATACTACTTAATTTAATTATTTGAAGATTCATTTTATTTTATTTTTTATTTTTTTCAGATTTGTCCTTTAATTTACATATTTTTAAACATTTTAATTTTTTTCCAAAATATATTCAAATTTTATATTTTTTTTTTGAAGTAGAGAAAAATGTGAAAATGTGTTACTTTTTGTTTTGATGGAATAAGGATATTTTAGGAATTAATGGGGTATGTTTAGTAATATAAGATATTTTTTTAAATTTTATTGGTGTATGTTTAACAAATACGGTATATTTAAAGGATTTTGTGGTATGCATAGTAGTACTTTTCTATATAATAGACTTGCAAAAAAAAAAAATCGGCTTATTAAAGTAGGAAAAAGTATTGCGGGACCCAAATTTTTGTTTGTGGGTGAGACCAATATAAAATATGTCACTTATTAACTGAAAAGTTATCACTTTTAACAAGTGACAAGATTTTAACAAAAAATGATTATATTTTTGTTAAAAATATTACTCAAATTTTATTAAAATTTTATCATCGAAATTTATAAAAAGTGATTATCTGTTTTTTGAAAATATATTATTACTTTTTATTATAATCTTATCACTTTTTTTTTTTTCAAAATCTAACAGATTTATTACAATTTTCCTTTTCAGATTTTTTGGAAAAAAGCCATCTTTATACACATTTATTATAATTTTCTATTTTAGATATAGGGATAATCCTTTTCAACATATCTATAATAATTTTTCTTTCCTGGTTTTTGAAAAAAACATTCTTTATGCACGTTTTATAATTTTTCATTTCAGATTTTGGGAAAATTCATTTAACACACATTTATTACCATTTTTTTCTTATTTTGGAAAAAAAACTCTTTTATACGCAGATTGATTACAACTTTTCTTTTCATATTTTGGGAAAATCCCTTTATATACACTTTTATTACAATTTTTTATTCCTTTTTTTAAATAAAAAAAATTCTCTCCATACACATTTATTACAATTTTCCTTTCCAATTTTTCTTTTTAAAAAAAAAAAAACTCATTATAAAACCTTCATTACTTGGGTTGTTGCATTCTCAAATACAAAGTAATTTATTTTAAGGATTGATCTTCTCTTCTTCATTTCTCCAATCAAAAGAATCCTAAGCACACACTTGAGTGCCTAGCTGTTGCTTGGCTTTTCTTTTCTTTTCTTCAAAGCACTTTTGGCCATCCTCTTTTTGTCTCATTTTCACTGAAATTGTTCCTATATTGTTCACTGTTGATTCCTTCCCTCTTTTCGCATGCATGCCTAGTAGACACCTTGCCACGAGCAATGGACGGTTGCTTATTCGTGTGTCCAACAACCGTTGTTTAATATTGGTTGTAGGAGAAGGAGTATCATTTCTATTGCCAAAAATATCTTCAGGCAGCGAGGACATTGAATATACATACTCATTCAGAAAAATTCTCTGAAATGCATATTTCAACAAAAAGGAAGCTTTAAATGCCAAAGTAATGGCAGAGGATTTTTATAAAGCGGCGGATTTAAAAAAAGCCAAAGAGCTCTTTCCAGATCTGGAAGGTCTGCAGAAGCTTCTTGTCATCATCAACGTATTTTCTGCACATGCCCACAAAATAAATGGCGTAGTGGATTATTACGGAATTCTGGGTGTTCATCCTTCGGCTAACGAAGAAACAATACAGAAGAATGCTTTTGTATATTCATCCGGACAAGAACAAGATAGACGGGGATTATGAAGCCTTCCTGAACTTTTCCGAAACGTGGAAAGTTCTAAAAGATATATAAAGATAGTAGAGATGAATACAACATGATGATGCATCTAAGAGCTTCATATAGCAACTTAGATTTTACCACACATGCCCCAGCCAACCAACTTCATCGAAGGTCCGGATTCTCTTAATGGGAGAAATAAAATGTGTAGCAGGCTACCTTAGTTTGATGCAATTTAGGTAGAAGTGTTTCTAATTTTGAATAGTTAATTTGGTGAATATTAGTAGTATAAGGTACTACTATAAATCCAAAAGTTTGGTCTTGTAATACTTTCTACATGAGCATTGAATATTATTTTCTTAAGGGTATGTTTGTTTTGGGACTAGCACGGATGGACGTATGACTTTGTGATCACGTCTCTACACGAGTTTGGTATGTAACATCTGGATTTCACATCCCAAACTCAATCCACACCTAAAAATACCTATTAAACCTATTATTACTATTTCCAACACAACACTCATAAAATACCTATTATACTTATTATTATACCTATAAAATCAATCATTATCACACTTTGATTTGACATAAAGTAACATACTACCCTACTAAAATCTCAAAACAAACACACACTTTTACTATTTATCAAGGTTTTCACATCTCAGGATTTCAAAATCATGACTTCTCACGACCCCCTTAATCCCAAAACAAACGTACCCTAAGTAATTTTGATAAATTCCCACAATCAGAATTGAATTTAATTATATAGATTGTATAATGCAAAGCTTTCTTGTGCATTAATTCACCACAAATTTCCTATGAAGTTAAGATTGCTATGAGTTGGATGACGTGAAGTGTGTAGTTTAGATGTTCGGGATAATATATATATATGTGTGTGTGTTTTTTCTTTCTTGGAGTTGATATATGGCACAAGTTTGTTTGAAAAACACACACATTAATATAATATTAATTTTAAAAATATAAAAAAACACACACATGTGATTTCTATAGCTCAGTCCTCAAACTTTGACCAAGTATATGAAAAAAAAGAGAAACGTAGATTCTCCTCCATTAACAATAATAATGAAACAACTCTTAAAAAAACAATAATGAAACAACATAGAAGCATTTCCACCATGGAAGCTCTATTGCCAATTTCAGAACCACCAAATGTAGGGTTAGGAAATGAGAATAATTATTGTGCTTCTCTTTTTAAATTTAACTATGAAAGAGAACTAATTAGTAGACTTGAGAAGCATGAAAATATCTGATAAAAAATTATCTGAGCCCAAGTGGTGCCTGTCAGGCCTATTGGGCCAGGTCATATAGGGATCAAGGTCTGGTTCTTTTTTGGCTTTAAAATTTAAAATCAAGTATACTTTAGATATTGGGCTACATGGACTGGCACATCGGGTCGGGTTACAATTGTCAGCACTACTCATTAGTGAGGGAGATTGTTGTGGAAATCAATATAAATGGATCACATTTAGAACAAGAAAATCGTGTTGCCACTCAGCCCAACCGTAGGGGAAAATCATGTTCATGGATAGGATTGGGTCAATTTATTTTCTAGTCGGGTCTATAAAGGGCAACCCACAATAACACTATCTAGACAACGAGATAATGGTCCAGCTCGTAAGATATTTCTTTTTAAATGAAGAATTACCAATTCTAGTGCAAGAGAACCTATACATCTTTGTTTACAAAATAAATAAGAAAGTATACATCTTTTACTTATATGGTAATGTGAAAAGAACACAAATATGATATTACGTTCTTCATATATTTTTATGTCGATATGCAATGTACTATTCTTTCTCCCATAAAAATACAAATGCAAATTATATTTTGTTATTCTTCGTTGATGGAGATGGTATAATACCTAATTAATTTCAATTTTTTTTCTAATCAACAAAAGAGGTTGTCACTATCAATGTTAGTTCGGCAAGGGCTGCCGCATGTGAAAAATAGAGATGGAGGCCCTAATCGATCGTCGACCATGAGTATTCAGCACGAGAAAGAAATGGGAAAAATGAACCCAAGTAACACATGTTTTAGCTTAGTTGTGTAATGTAATTTTAAAATTATAAAATTTTTTATTGGGCTAGGTGGTTGCCCATGACCTATTGGGATAAAATAGTATGAGCCCGTCAAGCTCGCCAGACGAAATACACCGGGTCAAAATGATCCAATTTTTTGGCCCTCGTTATTCTTAATCCAACCTATATTTAGTCTTGGGTAATCGGATCATTTTATCGAGTTGGACTCAAAATATCATAGTTTAGACTTTTAAATAAAATTCTTTAAATAGATATAGAAAAATTTCCGCACACATTTATTACTATTAGCCTTTCTAGACAATTATGAAACCCCTCATACACTCGTTTGTTGCCTTCACTACAAAAAAAATCGTATTTTGGCAATTAAAATTAAGTCTTGTAGGAAATTGGTTGTTCTAATATAAAATATAGGGATATTTTGAGCTCGGAATAAAAAGGAGAAGATTTTTAAGATAATGATTAAGCTGAGAAGAAAAAAGAATAATTAGAACAATAATTATGATTAGATGTGATTTTTTTTTAATCAAATCTCACTAAAACTAAATCAACCATATTAAATTATCCACTTGATAAAACTCCCCCCCCCCCCCCCCCAAGAGAGAAGTAGTAAATTGAGTCTATGAGTTGTGAGGAGTGTTTAAGTAACAAGTTTGTAATAAAAAGTGATAATAGTTATTTTAAAAGTATTATCATAATTTTTTTTTTAAAAGAGGTAATATTTTTATTAAAAGTGATTATCATTTTTTTAAAAAAATATTATCACTTTTTGTTTTAATTTCATCACCATTTTTTTGTTGATATCATGTCATCAAACTGTCTCATACAATTTTTTTTTTCAAAATCTAAACACATTTATTACAATTTTCCTTTCCAGATTTTTGGAAAAAAAAAAAAAAGACTCTTTATACACGTGTTTTACAATTTTTCATTTCAATTTTTTGGAAAAATACCTTTCAACACTCATTTATTATAATTTTCCTTTCCAGGTGTTTGGAAAAAATCCTCTTATACAAGTTTATTACAATTTTTTATTTCAAATTTTGGGAAAATTCCTTTCAACACATTTATTACAATTTTTCTTTCAAGGTTTTAACCCTCTTTATACACATTTTTACAGTTTTTCGTTTCAGATTTTTGGAAAATCCCTTTCAGCAAAAATTTATTATAATTTTCTTTCCAAAATTTTGGAAATAACCCTCTTTATACAAGTTTATTATAATTTTTCATTTGGATTTTGGAAAAATCTCTTTCAACACACATTTATTACTATTTTTCTTTTTAGGTTTTTGGAAAAATCCTCTTTATACACATTTATTATAATTTCCTGTTTCAGACTTTGGAAAATCCCTTTCAACACACATTTATTACGATTTTCCTTTTCAGGTTTTTGGAAAAACCCTCTTTATATACGTTTATTACAATTTTCCATTTCAGATTTTGGAAAATTCCCTTTCAACACACATTTATTAAAATTTTCCTTTCTAGGTGTTTGGAAAAATACTCTTTATACACATTTATTACAATTTTCATTTCAAATTTTGGGAAAATTTCTTTCAACACACATTAATTTATTACAATTTTTCTTTCCAGGTTTTAACCCTCCTTATACACGTTTATTATAATTTTTCATTTCAGATTTTGGAAAAATCCCTTTCAACACACATTTATTACAATTTTCTTTCCAGATTTTTGGAAACAATCCTCTTTATACAAGTTTATTACAATTTTCTATTTCAAATTTTGGAAAAATTTCTTTCAATACACGTTTATTGCAATTTTCCTTTTATATTTATGGAAAAATCCTCTTTATGTACATTTATTACAATTTTCTGTTTCAGATTTTGGAAAAATCCCTTACAAGTTTCAACACATTTATTATCATTTTTATTGAAAAAAAAAACCCTCTTTATACACATTTATCAAAATTTCCCTTTCCAGGTGTTTGGAAAAACACCCTTTATACACGTTTATTACAATTTTCTATTTCGAATTTTGGGAAAATTCCTTTGAACACACATTTATTACAAATTTTCTTTCCAGATTTTAACCCTCTTTATACATGTTTATTACAATTTTCCATTTTAGATATTGGGAAAATTCAATTCAACACACATTTATTACAATTTTCCTTCCTAAATTTTTGGGGAAAAAAATCCTCTTTATACACATTTATTACAATTTTCCATTTCATATTTTGGGAAAAACCCTTTCAACACACATTTATTACAATTTTTCTTTCTAGATCTTTTGAAATAACCCTTTTTGTACAAGTTTATTACAATTTTCCATTTCAAATTTTTGGAAAATCCCTTTCAACATACAATTGTTACAATTTTCTATTTCAGATTTTGGGATGATTTCTTTCAACATACATTTACTACAATTTTCCTTTCTAGATTTTTGGAAAAAAAACTCTCTTAATGCATGTTTATTATAATTTTTCATTTCTTATTTTGGGAAAATCCCTTTCAACAAACATTTATTATAATTTTCTTTTTGTTACTTTGGGAAAGAACTCTTTATACGTAGATTGATTATTTTTTCCATGTTTTTGGAAAATTCCTTTATATACACATTTATTACAATTTTCTTTTCCTGTTTTTATTAAGAAAGTTCTCTCCATACATATTTATTAGAATTTTCCTTTCCAAATTTTGGAAAAAAACACCCATTATAAAACCTTCATCACTTGGGTTCTTGCATTCTCAAAAAACAGAGTAATTTATTTTGTAAGGAAAAAAATTGTTGAAGAACCCCCTTCAAGACCCCATTCAATTATCTTCCCGCTTAAATGTAAATTCAGAAATTATCCATGGAGCAATTATCGCCAGGTATACATTTTCACTTTTCTATACGACTTCTCATAAATTTGTTTTCATGTTTTAATATCTAATTGAATTAGATTTAATTAATTTATATTGAATTTTATTGGGATCAAGGGTTCTTGTAGAATTGATGCACTGATTAGTTTGCATGTTGTGAATTTTGTATTAGATGCATGCAATGCAACCTCATGTTGTATGCCCTTATTTCATCTTCTTCTTTTCGTCAAAGCACTTTTGGCAATCCTCATTTCATCTCATTTTTCGCTGTAGTTGTTCCAACATTGTTCACTGTTAGTTCCTTCCCTCTCTTAGCATGCTCAGTATACGCCTTACCCGGAGCAACGGAGGGTGCCTTATTTGTGTGACCAACAACCGGTTGTTTAATATTGGCAGTAGGAGGAGGCAGTTCTACTATCAAAAATTTCTGGAGACAACGAGGACATTGAATATTTTTATTTAGAAAATTCTTTTAAAATGCGTACTTTATTCTATATCTATTGCATCCCGTCCAAAATGTCAGAGTAGTTTCCGTTCAAAATGTCAGAGTATTCTTACATTTTGGATGCGAGGTGAAATAGATGCAGGATAAAGTAGGTTTCAGAAGATTTTTCTGAATAAGAATATTCAATGTCCTCGTTGCTTGCAGACATTTTTGGCAGTAGAAATGTCTTCTTCTCCTCCTGCTGCCAACATTAAACACCCGGTTATTGATCAAACAAATAAGGCACCATATGTTGCTCAGGGCAATATGTCTATTGAGCATGCTAAAAGAGGCAGGAATTAGCAGTGAACAGTGTGGGAGCAACTGCAGCGAAAATGAGACGAAATGGGTATGCCCAAAAGTGCTTTGACGAAAAGAAAAGTCAAGCAACAGCGAGGCACTCACGTGTAGAGGAGATGGAAGACGAAGACGAAGCTGTAGACCTGACTCTCCGAAATTGGAAGGACTAGATTCTCTTGATGGGAGGAATAAAGAATAGAAGATTGCAGCTAATTTTGGCTCAAGTTTCTTATAAATATCTGCATGATTCATTGTAACCCTATCATCGAAAATATTAGTAAATCTCCTGGTTTGGTAGTGCCCCCAGACGTAGTCTTTTACATACGAACTGGGTAAACAAATTTGTGTTATTTTCATTTTATTTTTCCTTCAATATCTCCATAATTGCGTTTAAATCCTAACAATTACATGTATATTTATTACAAATTTCTTTAGATTTTAGGAAATACCCTTACTATACACATTTAGTACAATCTTTTTCCCAGATTCTGGTAAAGATATTCATTCAAAAACTTGAGTTCTTGCATTCTCCTTATTTGAGAACTTAAAAATTCCTTGGAAACTCATTCAATATATTCCTACTCAGGTAAATTCATTTTATGAGTAATGAGACTGTTAGAAAATTAATATGAATGATCACACCTTTCTATAAGCTTAAATTTTTAGACGAAATTAAATTCTTTCAATACATATAGGAAAATATTTACATTCATTTATTACAATTTTACATATCATATTTTTTGAAAGTCTTATCTACACACATTTATTACAATATTCCTTTCTAATATTTTGGAAAAATTCCTTTTTTTTCACATATTATGCTTCCCAAATGTTTGAAAGAAAACCATCTCTATACATATTTATTACTATCTCCATCACAAAGGAATCTGCATATTTTTCTTATTTAGATATCCCACATCAATTTAACCACTATTAAAAAAGAATAATATTAATTTATATGTACACTCATAAAGTTTTACACATATTTACTGATCATCAGTGATGCAAAAATCGGTTTAGGCGGCCGCATAGGCGCTAAGCGGCCTCTTGCCGACCCGATTTCTGTAAAATTAGTAATTTTAGGCGTTTTCGGGTATGGGATTGGGCGCCCTCTTGATGGTCAGGAAATGCTCGATTACCGATTTTTTATTTTTACAATCTTGCTGATCATATGACTCTACTTTATTAAAAAAGAAATTAAAAGCAAAATTTTAGGGGTGCAAATTGCAAACTCCCCAAGAATTGAGGGAGTACTATTTTAAAAAATATTTGGATTAGGTTGGGCCAGACTCAAATCTCAATGGGCTTATATTCTTAGAGCCCAAGAACGGAGGGAATACTATTTTAAAAAATATTTGGATTACGTCAGGCCAGACTCAAACCTCAATGGGCTTATATTCTTAGAGCTGAGTCTTGCCTTATACGGACCACTTAATTGCTATGTCAAAGTGGCTAAAATTTTTCTTTATTTTTATTTTAAAATAATTATAACTTAATTTTCAAGTCAATTAATTAATTAAAGCCGCACTAATTAGTCTAATTATCAAAAGTTTGCAATAAAAAACGAAAAGTTGTGTTTCGGGCTGGATTTGGAGATATTGGAGTGCAAGTGTGCAACTAATGTATGTGGTAATTGGATTTAAGGTTTGGAGGTTGTAATTTGGAAGATATAGAAACCACATATGTTATAGGTTAGGAAATGAAAATATTTACTGTGCTTCTCTTAATAAAATTTAATACTAAAAGAATTAATTAACGAGCCTGAATAGACTGAAAATATCGAATTAAGAATTATCTGACCCAAATGGTCCGCCAGGCCTAATGGGCTAGGCCATATAGGGGTCAAATAGGCCTGATATTTTTTTGGCTTTTAAATTTAAAGCTAGTACAACATTGATATTGGGCTATATGAACTAGCTCATTGGGTCGAGTCAAAATTATCAGTTCTACTTATTTTTAAGGGGGACTGTTGGAAAAATCAATATAAATAGATCACACTTAGAACAAAAAAATCGAGTTGCCCACCCAACCCAAATGCTCATGGTCAGGGCGGGGCCAATTCATCTTCTAGCCAGGTCTACAAATAGATAGCCCATAATAACCCTATTTAGGCAGCGGTTAGGTCCATCCTGTAGCATAATTTTTTTAAATGGAGAATTATCAATTCCAGTACCAGAGAACCTATACATATTTGCTTACAAAATAAATAAGAAAGTATAAATCTTTTACTTATATGAAAATGTGAAAAGAATGCAAATAATATATATCCGAGAAAGAAAAAATATTTTGATCCTATAATTTATTGAGATTGGCCCCAAAAATTTTAACTCTTAGTTTTAGTCCCTTAACTCTTTAGGTTGTTCAATTTTTATCGAAAAAGTGAAAATAATATTAATTTTTTATTATACATGGTGCACATGGTGGTCCCACCATGCACCTGAAATGGGTAGCTGTATAACAACGTAGACATTGGGCTACATGGACTAGCTCATCGGGTCGGGTTAAAATTATCAGTGTTAGTTATTACTGGGGAGGATTGTTGGGAAAGTCAATATAAATGGATCACACTTAGAACAAAAAAATTGGGTTGCCCACCCAACCCAACCATCAAGCAAAATCATGTTCATGGTCAGGGTGGGGCCAATTCATCTTCTAGTTGGGTCTACAAAAAGACAGCGAGTAGATCTCTTGTAAACTCGAGTTCACATGAACTGGTATCACTGTCATGTGTAATCAATATCACTGTTATTCATTTATACTATCAATGTTATAAAAATATACTTGATTTTTTTAACAGTGATAGTATATATGCATAACAGTGATAGTCAATATACATAACAGTGATAGTGTATACAAATGACAGTGATACTTGAGAACCCGAGGTCACGGTGAACTCAGGTTCATACAATTTTTTGTCAATGACAGCCCATAGTAACTCTATTTTAGACAGCGGACTAATGGTCTATCATGTAGCGTAATTTTTTTAAATGGAGAATTACCAATTTCAATGCAAGAGAACCTATACATATTTTCTTACAAAATAAATAAGAAAGTATACGTCTTTTAATTATATGATAATGTGAAAAGAACGCAAATGATATATATCCGAGTAAAAAAGTTTAATGATCCTATAACTTATTGAGTTTGGTCCCAAAAATTTCAACTCTTAGATTTTAGCCCCATAACTCTTTAAGTTGTCCGATTTTTGTCATATTTTTATCAAAAAAGTGAAAATAAATATACACGGTGCGCATGGTGGGACCATTTTGAAATGGGTGTGTGGTGGTGGGACTACCATGGGCACCGTGTATCACGAAATGATCCCACCACCGTGACAAGCCTGAAATATTTTGGACCATTTTAAAATGAGTGCGCGCCGTGTAGAACCAAAAGTGCAATTCCCTTAAACTCTCTACTAGTTCTTTCAAGGACGTATTAGAGCAAAATGTCCAAAGCCTTTTAAAACAACTCTATTCATATTAAATTATTCATTCAATGGATCTTCTCCCCATAAAAATGATACTAAAATAGAGAATTCTTCCCACGAATAAACGGGACTTTTAGGATCACACATCTTTATGAATTCTGACTTCTACAAAAAACTAGATTCTTTAGATAGAAACACAAAAGTCTATATACTTTTATTACAATTTTCCTTTTCAGATTTTTAGAAAAACCCTCTTTATACACATCTGTTACAATTTTCCATTTCAAATTTAAGGAAAATCCCTTTCTACACATATTTACTACAATTATCTTTTTTTTTATTTTGAAAGACAAAACTCTTCCTATGCAAATTTATTACAAATTTTCTTTTTTATATTTTGAGAAAATCACATTTATTACAATTTTATTTTCCTGCTTTTTTAGAAAAAAAAAAAAAACTCTCCATGCACATTTATTAGAATTTTTCCAATTTGACAGTTTTTTTTATTGGGCTCCTAAGGAATAATTTAATTTATTTGGCTTTTTACAGGGTCAGTATAATTTATTGAATTTTAAATGTTCAATTTAATTTATTGGGCTTTAGTTGCCCAATTTAATTTATTATGCTTTAGAGACCCAATTTAATTTATTGGACTTTACATGTCCAATTTGATTTAGGATGCAGATAACCCCTCTCATTATTTTGCAAATTCACTCCCCAATCAAAAACAAGAATAAATAGTTTGCGACACCTACCTCCGATGATGCCCACCACTGACCTCTGGCACCACCACCAGAGTAATTTTCAGCGAACGCCCGCCATCACTGCAATATTTTTTATGGATAAATTTAATAATTTATTAGTTTTAGGGTTCAAATTAGTTTTACATATTGAAGGGTTTGAATGATTTTGAATGTTTTGAATGAGTTTTGTTGTTACTATTACAAATATTGAGATTGGAAATTGGTTGAAACTCGTTCGCAAAATTTCGTCGGATAAAACAGATTGAAAATCGCAAAAAAGTCACTGGAGGCATTTGTTCGAATCTGATTGTTTTAACAAATTTTATTTGTTCGAACAATGTAGTCGAATAAATAGCATTTGTCTGAAAAAAATTTTAAAAATTTTGTTCATATATTTTGGTGGAACAAATGCAAAATGTTCAAAAAAAAATAATTCGAACAAATTACAAATGTTCAATATCTTTTTTTAACATTTTGCATCTGTTCCATCAACTAGTGTGGAACAAATATGTTTTAAAAAAATTTAACAAAAAAGTTCAAAAAAACATAGGAAAAACCCAATACATGTGCATATGAAGAAACTATTATAATCTTGTATCAAAACCGTGTTGACAAAACAAAATTTTTTATACCCTTGAAAAAATATGGTTGAACAATTGTGGGGTGGAAACCAATCTAGTTCTAGATTTTGAAAGAGGGGTGAACTGATCTTTTAAATGAATGATGAATAAATAAGAAATACATATTTATTCTTATAAAAACTTATTTTGTCTTTATAGTATCATACATTTGTCCATATAGTAATACAAAATGAGGAGCAAATGTATGTTACTATCATATAAAATATTATTCTTTTTACATATATTTATTTATTTTTATAAATATAAATATTTTTATATAATATAAAGAGTAGATGTGTGTTACTATAAGAATAAATATTAGTTTTTCACAAATATATTATTTATTTTATAGAAATAATTATTTTTTCATATAATAACACATATAAAATAGTAAAAAAATGTATTACTACATGATTCAATATTCCTAGATTTTAAGGGGACGATGAATATATAAGAAACACATATTTATTCTTATCAAAATTTATTTTGTCCTCAAAGTAACAGTCATTTACCCATATAGTAACACAAACTGGGGAGTAAATTTGTGTTACAATTAGAGCAAATGTGTATTACTGTAAAATTAAATGTGTGTACTATATTTACAAATATTTATTTGTTCTTAGAAAAATATATATTGTACTTATATAACATAAATAATGTATTAAAATATGTATTAGTATATTAACAACATATTATCAACATAAATTATAAAAAAATAAATTAAGTAACACATATTTTATTTTTGCAAAACTACATATTCTCTTTATAGCTATTTTAAAAGTACAAAAGATTAATTTTTTAAAGATTTGTAACACATATTTTGCTTTTTAGTGACATACTTTTGTCTATATAGTAATATAGTTTAACAGCGAATTTTTAAATTTGTAACATAATATTAATTAAATTTTATTAAATTAATACAACATTTTCAAATAAATAAAAAATAAAGAGAGGAGCGAAATTGTTGGCGATAATTGACGTTGGCAAGTAATGCAACTAGGCTAGAATTGACATTAGAAAGAGAGGAGCGGAATTGTTGAACTAGCTGGCGAGAATGAAAGTTCATGCATATCAGCGGGCGGCTAACCTAATAAGGACAGCGTTGTCTCTTTAGTAAAATTTTTATGGTAGAAATTTCTGTACAAGTGTTGGTATTTTATATATGAAATGATTCTTGAGTGCACATCCTCATTTTCAAAATCAATTTTGACTTGTCCCATTTTCTGCGAGCTTCGAATATTGTCTTCTCCAGTGGCTGTTGAGAATCTTTGAATTTTCTTCAGATGAATTATATTCCCTCGATGAGATCGTTTACCGCAGTCATTTCGGTGGCCGGCTTGATGTTCAACACGATATGGAGGCACTGAAGAAGTTTGACGGTGAGTATTGGTCTAAGAAGGAGTGGGTGTTGCTCATGAAATCACAACTGAGCTTCCTATCTATCTTGCTTATTCTTTATACATTCTGAGATTAGAAGGGTAGAAACTGCAGCTATTGAGAGATATTGCAGCAATTTGAGTGGAAACTTTTGATTGGGTGATAGTCCCTCGTGAAAACTTTGAAAATATTTTATAATACCTGAGTAATACTCCATGTTATATTCAACAATACCTCTAGCTTAATATATAAATTAACAAATGTGTATATCAATAAAATAATTTACGATACCCGAATAAGAACTAAGTAATGCACGAAGAATAAATGAATAATACCCCATGTTATATTTAACAATACATCAAGCTTACTATACAAATTAATAAATGAGTATATCAAAGAACAATTTAGTAATGTCCAATGATAACTCACTAATATCTCAATTTATTAATATCACAATAACAAGTTTGTAATACCAAAGAACAAGTGTATAATGCCCCTAAAATAATTTGTTAATACTCTAAAAACAAGTTTAACTAATATCCCAAGAACAATTTATTAATACCTCAATTATTAAAAAAATACTTAGTACATTGTGTACTGTGTATTTTCGATAAATTAAAATTCAAGTGAAGGATATGCACTTAAGTGCACACAAATTTTTGCATTATACTCACTCCATGATCCATCCTAAAACTACTTTTACACTTTTCTCATTTGGACGTCACAACTTTTCTTTCACACACTTAAAAAGAAAATTTTTTACATTCACAAAAGTCAATAAAATACACTCTTTTTTATTTTATTATTTAACTTTGCACTCACATACTTACTTTACCTTAGTTCGCGACAACGTGCAACTTAAATTTATTTTTAAAAAATTACATAAAATATTATTAAAAAAATTATATATATTATTACTGTAAAGTGTATTTTTAATGATGTAACTTTTCAGTAATAATTTGTGTAACTTTTCAGTAATAGATGATGTAATTTTATAAAAATACACTTGAATTACATAGTGCACTTGGTACACAAGAAATTTACTTAGAGATTTTTTATATAGAATTAATAAACAAAATATAGGTCCCTTGTAAATTGTAAATTTATCCTTCTCAACTGATCAATGAAATATTTGAATGCGAGAAAAAAAAATGCGAATGTTTATTATATTGTTCATTAAAGAAAGAATCAACAACTAAGAAAAAAAATTAGAGAGTGAAAAAGTAAATACATATGGATAAATTAAATTGATAAAATCGTAAAAATATTAGCTAAATCAATATTTTTTAAATGAAATATAAGTCCATAAACGCAAAATATAATGAAATTGACCACTCCATATTAAGATCATGTCGTGACAAACTTCTTTTTTTCTTAGTAGAACTGAGTTTTTCTTTTTACAAAAGATACACCCTTCAATGAAAATGTGACATTTCTTCTTCCTGCCATTAAAATATCTCCCGTGTGGGACACAATCCCATCGTCGAGGTGGAAGAATGGCAAAGGCAATTTTCGATTACTTTTGGGCCGGCGAGAATGGTCAAGATAATGTATCGGGGGCTTAGGGTCCGTTCTAATTTCTAAAGAGAAACATCATCCTTCATGAAAATATGTAATGAGCCAAACTTTTTTATGGGCCACCAAGATTTTATCAACGGGCAATAACCAAATAACAAAAAAGGCTTGAACGCTTTTTTTATGTTATTTTCAGGCCTACCAAACAGACCCTAATTTGACGTATAATACTAAGAAAATAAACACACCTCACTATTTTTTATACTAACAAAATTCTCTAAATTTCAAAATTCGATGTTTAAAAACCACAGAAAACAAACGTGACGGCACAGTCCAATTTTCATAATGTAACAATTTTAAGGATTCCATTTCTGGTCACCAGGTACTGAGATTTTGACTGGAAAATGTCGGGACCAAAGTCGTAAAATTCACGACTTCAGGAATAAACTCAAAACCAGTCGAAATATACACATGGTTATATAGCAATTCTTACTAGACATGGCATAACTAAGGACTAATTACATAACTAAAACTGCAATTTTCCCTAAAAATCTAGCCTTGTGGTGTTGGGGGACAGTATGACATAACCAAGTACACGGCACTGTAAACATGCTCACCGCAGAGGACAAGGTCGCCTTCTTCATTTTCTTGGTCATACAAGTTCAAATTCCCACGACAGATTTCACCAGCACAATAAGTTCCCCCAAATGCAACACCAGGAAAGTTCTCTAGGAAAGGGGAGCTATCAATACCTGGATGTCCAAAGAAGGAGTCGCCCCGCCCACAGCAGGAAAAGATAACCCCACCGAAGACCTTCCTTTGATGATTACCTTTGCATTCAGAATCTACTTTCAGATGCCTGAGATTTTCAGACACTTTATTGCTAGATTGCAGAGCAGCTTTCGAGTCTGAGATGTAGAAACGGAAGGGATCTCCAGTACTAATTCCTATGCCATTGACATATAGGTATTCTTCGTCTCCTCTGAAAACAAAAACAAAAAAAATCAAGTAACTCATCTCTGTATATTTAACCTGAGATTAATGTAATTCTCAAACAACTTAAAGCTCGCACTTCATCTTAATAGGTTATCATCAGTGATAGCGTGCATGTACATCACTGTGAGTCATGTTTGCTAGAAAGATTAGCTTCAAAAGTCCTTTTGGTATGTTTGATTTGTGATTAGGAAAATGGATTTTGGATTTTCAAAATCTAAATCTGTATACTCCATCGGATTTTAGAAATCCATTTTCTAAAAAGACCCAATACATTCACCACTGCAAATACCTATAAACCCAACAAGTATCATTATTTTCTCCAGCTCAGTCTCTCCAATGATTCATTAAAGCAATTTTTTTTTATTCCGACTCATATTTTTTTAGGGTATTTGCATATTGGTTCAAAAAGTGACAATATTTACAAATTGGTTCAAAATATTTGCACAGACACATTTTTATTTGCACAAAACCAATTTGTATTAATAACATTTTTTGAACTATTTTGTAGTTTTTCCTATTTTTTTATCATTACACACCTTCTATTTTCAATTTTACAACATCCAATAAAACACTCTAATTATTAAACAATCATTTACAATTACAATCAACAATAATAATATAATAATTTGACATCACATACTCTTACACATCGATTTAACTTAAGCCTAATAGATTTTAAAATCCAAATCTCAAAATTCACTAAATCTCAAATCAAACATATCCTTTGTTTTAGAGAATCTGCTTTTCTTTTCTTGAAACATGAACAAAATCCAAATTAATATCAGGTCGATCATGGTCTCAACAGAGTTTTCTAACAGCTGAGGAGGTGCACCAGTCTCATTTTTTCAGTATTACAAAAGAAATTTGATAAACACTGTTAAGAGATGAAGTCACCATAAGTTGTTATAAGTATCTTCATTTTACTATCAATTTTTTATGCAGCGATGCTTAAGAATTGCCTAGAGTTAAGACCAACAATGGGCAGAACCGGGGTTGGAATAGTTTTTCCCATCCCCCTTCCTAATCCAGATTCTGATTCCACCCACGCAAAACTCCCCATTTAGAAGATTTGTGTCAAGGATGGGGAATTCCCATTTGGGGAAAAGAGTCCCCGTGAGGATTCAGGTTCCCCATTATTTTTTAAAAAACTCAAACAATATATGTCTATAACAAAAGTAACAAATGAATCACTAGAACAATTCATATTGTTCCAGCTTGGCTACATCACATGCACTTTCACATCTTGCAATCATAAATCGAGTTACTGAATAGCATCAAGAAAAATAAGTTGATATTAATATCAAATCTACTATATAGGAATAAAACTAACACTTTTACCTATTCAGCATCCTTTTTTTTTTCATTTAGGTTTGATATCTTGCACTATTTAAAAATCACATTTTACCTATTTAAAGAAAGAGTTAAAATATTATATGGAAACAAAATATAAATACAAAAACAAACACGGGATTGGAACCCCTATTTTGCCTCAGCCGAGACAGGGATAAATACGGGAACGGGACGGGGAGTATGACTCTGTCCCCATGCCCTTCCTACTCATGGAAAATGGTTAATCCCCGTCCCCATTTTTTCAGGGATTCCGAACACATCAACCTTATAGTTTTGGGTCCAAACAGAAACAGATCCCCAAGGGGAATCTGCCGCCACTACCAAGAGGGAAGGATATTAAGATTATCTATCCACCAACAGCTTTCCCGGTGTTAGTTCATATGACCAATTTCTTCTCAATAAAGGTTGTACTTTCAGAACATTAAGTAAATCTAGAGTGGTGAGTAGACTTTCACAATAACTGACGTTTGAAAATTAGATTAAATAGCATCCAGACAATTTCATACATTACTTAATTTAAAAGTCTAGTTTTCTGATTAAATCTTCAAATACATGGTATATACATTAAAAAGAATAGGATAATCTTCAAATATTAAAATTTCTCATTTTCTGATTAAATCTTAGAACTGCAAAGCTGCTGCTCTTATATTTCTTTATTTTTTTACTTTTCCACCAAAAATATCAATTTGCAATAACTGGTTCATTTTAAGCCCATATATAAAAAGATATTTCAAGATCTTTTTTTTTTTTTTTGTGATTTGCAATACTTTTTATTGATCTTGGACTCAAGCACATACATAAAAGATATTTCTAGACCTAAAATATAGTTTTTTTGTGATTAGCAATAATTTTTATTGATCTTGGATGTGTGATTTCACCATTCATATCATTCAAATATACTATCTGTGCAACTGTAGGAGAGAATTATTAGTTGAATAAAACCAAGAAAGACAATTTGAATAAAAGTAATAGAAAGAAAAATGATATAAGGCTTGTAAATTACCCCAGAACTTCATGGAATTCATGAAATTGCATCCGTCTTACTCTTTCCTTCCCAACTGAGCATTTTCTTCTTTTCGTAATTCCAACGTAGAAAGCAGGATAGTGAATACGATTACCAAGCTGCAAAAATATCTATACAAGTAAAACAACTTAAAACATAAATGTTACGAAGAAATTGGATATTAACTGCCTTTCCTTTAATACCCAGAACACTATTGATATCAGAGTAACAAGACCAAAGAGTCATAATCTGTTTACAATGTCTACAGACAATGAAGCAATAAAAAAGAAAAGCTCTATCATAATGATTGCTATTTGTTGAATACCCAATCACTGAAGTATGCCAAATATTCATTTTACTGATGTGAAATACAAATATGAACCATCTCGACTCTTAATTTCACCTATTACGCGGAACTATGACAAGAACCATCACTAGTACTGATGATCCCAAAAAAAAAAAAAAAAAGAGAAAGAGCAAAAACCAAATACTATCAGTTTCTAATCTAGCTTTACCTACTGTGCAGAACTCCACAAATAGGTACCATGTCAAATTAACCAAAGTTGCATCTGGATTGAAGGATTTGAAGATGGACTCAAAATCCATGGTAGCAAATGAGATGCTGGTTATTTGGATTGAAGAATTTGAAGATGGACTCAAGATCCATAGAAGTAAATCCAGAGCTGGTTGTTTGGATTGATATGATTTGAAAGGCATCTTTGACATTTTGAACTAATTTGAGAGGTCTTTGGCCATTTGGGTGTTTTGGGTCTTTGGGTCAATGGTTGGTCTTGAAATTTCAAATCCTTTTGATCCACACACAAACCAAGGGGTTGTTAGTTTACATCTCCCACCCCAATTTTTTTATTTCAAATCCAAATTCTTGTTGTTCATCAGGATTTTGTTATAGGATTTCAAATCCTATAATTCTCTCTATAATACCTATAATACACCAATTTTACTTTGTTAGACACAATTTTCAATACACTAACAATCATGTATCAACCACTTTTAAATTATTATTATTCACCAACTTAACGCTCTACTCGTTGTTTACTTTACACACTCTCTCTCTCTCCTTCTTTATACACAATTTTCAGTACACAATCAATCATCTATTAAATATTTAAAAGTTTACCCTATGAAGTCCTGCAAAAACCACTCTCTCAAAAAAATATTCCCTTCTTCCACCAAAAGTATGTTTATTCCCTTTATGGTAACGAGCACTTTATTATCACCCTTCAACCATTACTTAATACTTAGTTACTTAAAATGTAATTTACTTTACGCTCACATGCAATCACTTCATTCGTAAATGGACCCCCACAAAAACTTTATCATATCTAAACTATTTTTCTAAAAACATGTACCAATTCCTATGAGCATACTTATTGTGGACAGTGAGTACAAAATTCAAATACATCTTTCACTATTCATCATATCCACTCTACTAGATTTGAAATCCACTTCAATCCATAAACAGAACATACCCCAAGAATTTTCTGCTAATCCAAAGTTAGATCCAAACCTCGTCATAAATTTCTTCTATAATAGCTTGGCCATCAAGATGCTCACGAACTGTTTCTCTTGATGCAGTGAGCCAAGTTGAACCCTCTTTATTCTTAACAGAAGCTGCCTTGTAAGTGGTACCAACTGGTGAAATGCCAGTCGATAACATGACATGAAATTGAGTTTCCCCTATACCTACAGATTAATAATTTAATATACAGACAAAGAACAAAATATTGAAAATGAGCTAACTTGGTTAATAAAGAAGGCAATACCAAAGACTAGAACATCAATAAGATACAAAAGCTCTTCTCATATCATGTCTGATTTGTTTGCTGACAGATTTCGCTGAATTGAAGAAATGAACTCACCTAAAGGCTTGTTCCTATCCCTTGCAAATAAAAGGGCAACTGCTGGACAAGTGCGATTATTTGTAAGGTTGGTGCTGCTACCACTTTTAAATAAGAATCGACTACCTCCATCACCGACAACGAAAGTATCCTCAGAGAAGGCATATTCTAAAAATAAAAAATAAACCAACAGAAAAATGTAAATAAAACATTTTATATAGGTTGAAACATCATAACCAAGTTACTTTTGTTTTTCTAAATGTGGTCCACATCCACTGCACTTCATTGTATCTCTCTTTTGGGTGTAACTGTGGATTATACCATGATAATTTTTTTAAATATAGTCCACATTCACAGCACTTCAATACAATGCTTATCTTTAGGGTAAAACAATGGACGTATATCATTAAAAGTTTAATTTACAAGAATAATGTTAGTAATAGTTTTTTCTTTTTTTGGAAACTAATTCATTCATAGTTCACTCACCAATCTTTTGAAGAATGGGTTTGGTATCTGTGTTCCCGTCCTAGCACATTATTTAATCCAAATGTCAGCCAGAAAATGGGGGAAATTAACAACAGAAAAATACAAAATCTTTAACTCACAGAAAACAATATGATTCCAGCAGGAGAAGTGGAATCTGAAACAGCTGATGTAGCTTCTTTGATATCCATCACAAATTCATCAATAAGAGGTCTTCGGTGACTCTGACACTCGCATGCATGTCAAAATACCTCATCAACTAGTATATATCTCAATTATTGAAAAAAATCAGTAATAATAAGAAGGAAATTGCATTCAACTATTTTTACAGCCTGAAAGAGACACTCCATCCCAGAATTAGATTGATGTAGAGAGAAGCAGTTCAAATGAAATTCACTTCCCATGGTAAAGGTTACTTGCTACGGGTAGCTGCATTTACCTTAGGATGGGACAATAAAGAAACTATATGGGCCTTTAGTCCTGGTAAAAACCCAACTGTCAATATAATGCCCCGGTTCACATTCTCCTCCAGTGATTCAGCACCATGATCTTCATCCGTTACTTCCCATTGAACCTGGCCAATGACACTAACACATCACAGGAGTATCCTAAAACCCAAAATAATATAATAGACGAAAACCCTTCAGATAATCCTTAGTTGATGTATGTTTTGGGTTTGAAGTGGTTTTCAGAAACCGATTTTTAAAATATAGGGGATTTTTAAATCCTGATAAATAGTATGATGTGTGTTAGCTTTGGAATTTTGAGTAGGATGAGATTTAACTTTATGTGAAATCAATGTGTAGGAGTAAATGATGTAGAATTATTATATTGTTGTAGGGTGTGATTGTAATAACCGGATGAAGTAGGTTATGATAGTAATAGATTAAAGTGTGTGATACTAGGTTTATAGGTGTTGTAGTGTTGGTTTTATAAAATAATATTTCAAAATCCATAGTAGAACCAGGTTTAGAATTTTATATATAAAATCAGGTTTTTAGACTAAAAAAAAAACCTCACATTAGTGGTTGTGTGTGAATAATTAACTAAAATCAACATGGCCATGGATTATTACCTCTACAAACTGATCTGTGAGCACATCCCTGCCAATAACTCCCTCGGACAAAGTGACGATTACAGGAATCTTGGAACCAAATTTCCTGTCTATCTGCACAAATATCATAAGCAAATCCGATTTAAAAAAAACAAATATCATAAGCAAATATAACCCACATGGGCAAATAACTGTATGACAAAGTGAAAAATTATACCAGTAGGAGAGCTTCTTGCAAGTCGAAGTAGGGACCAATAGACGCCATCACAAAATGAGGGCGAATGGGTTCCAGTAAAACCTTATCCACAACATCAGTTACAGCATTCTGACACAATAACAGTCAATGCATTATTGTTGTGGAGAACAAAGATGAAATATTCAATTACTGGAAACAAGAAAAGACCAAATGAATCGAGTTCCTTCCCACAACTGAATTCTGTAAGCACTCAAATGTACACTCAATACACTAAATATCTATCAATCATATTTCTTACTGTTCTCATGTGATATCGTTGGCAGAAATCAAACACAAGCACAGTGAAAAGTAACAATCAATTGTGATTTATAAATTAATATCGAGTGTTGCAGCGAAATGTACACCAACTATGCAAATGCACAATGCAAAGTTAAAAAACCCTCAATTCGAAGACAAAATCTTAAATTCATCAAAGAAATTCACTCCCATTTTGACAATAAAACTACAAATTCAGAGAATTAGCACGTTCCTGAATTAACAGGATCGCAGAAAAATTTACCACAAACAAACCGAGAAGAGAAATAAAACCCTCAAACGCTGAAATTTACGAAACTGGAAAAGAAACATAAGAAGTACGAGCAATTGGGTCCTCATTAACTAACTCAATTAGAGAGAGAAAAAGTTGGCACCTCAAGAGAAGGGTTAAACGATACAGCAGATGAGAGTCTAGGAGAAGAGAGGATGCGATTGCAGAGAGAATTCCAGGAGTGGGCAACGCACGCCGCCGACGCGAAGGATAGTGCCGGCAACCGACTGAGGATGTTTAACATGAGATCCTCCCCCAAATCGTCAATTTCGGCGACAATTTTGCCGCAGCCGGTTTTGGGTTTCACCTTCTCTTTCACGGTTTTCTTCAGTGATCGAAGGGACTGTTGTTCGTCCATGGTAGCCTGCAATTCAAGAATCAACTGCATATGCTCTGCAAGGTCAAGATATTTAACGCCTACGAACAGAACCGTGAATTTTTATTTTTTTTTATTTATTATTGGTCGTAATTTCTCAATCCAATTTTGGATTGTTCAAAATTTAAGAAAAAGTTTTTTATATCAAGAAAAATTAGAGACACAATCAAATATTTTATTGGTAAAATATACTTAAAATAATACAAAATTAAGGTAGTGTTTATTATCGTCTTGGGGTGGATGAGGCACATTCGAATGGAGAAAAATGGTGGATGGGGCAAATCTTGTTAATATTAAATTTATTTTTGGTTTGAATTGACATGGTTGGGGTGGATTGAAATTTATGTCAAATCAATTTTTTTTGAAATGATGATATATTATTTTATTATTGTTAGTTAGTAGAGTAATGATTGTATATTAATGAAAAAGATATAAATAAAATATATTTGATATGTAGGAAAAAATTGATGTGATTAATATTGAATTATGTGAAATTGGTGTGTAGATATATAGGGCTGATTGTGTTATTTGGATGAGATGAGATGTGCAAATCAGAAAAATGGATGGATGTGGGAAAATTCATTCCCCATCCTGATGTGTTCATCCGTTAACAAACACTCCCTAAAAGTTTTGTTGGTCATAAGTAGATTCAGATCAAATTGGTCCTAAATATATTTTTAAAGAAAATAGTACAAGATAACTGTGTATTATTGTAAGAGCAACTCCAACCATGCGCTATGCATTAGGGTGGAGATGAATTTTACCTCCAACGCAGCGTTACAATTCAGTGCCACATGAGAGTTGTGCCACAATTCAGCGCTACTATTCACCCGCACTAGATTTTTTTTTTAATACTTTTATTTATATAATATTTTGTAATATTTTTAAGTTTAAATTGTTAATTATATAAATTAAACTTATTAAAAATTAAAAAAAAAATATGTAGAGCAGAATGTAATGCGAACTGTTGGAGATGAATTTCAAATTCTGCGCCACTCTAGCGCGAACTCTGCACTAGAGTGATGCAAACGGTTGGAGATGCTCTAAAGCAAAATGATTCTTAAAATGTGTGTATTATTAGTCCCTAAAAAATAAGTTTGTAGATTATATATAAGGATAAATATAAGCTTTTACAATAATAAATATGTGTTTCTTAATTTATTCTTCATTATTTTTAAATTTGGATTTGTTGTTTCATGCTGGTACTATTTTGTTCATATAGTAATACATTTTTTAATACCTACATGTGTTACCATAAGAATAATATATATTTTTTTAAAAATAAATAAATAAATATATGAATAAATCAAGAAAAAAACTTATATGATACATATGCCACTTATTAATAAAAAAAAATTATCACCTTTAAAAAGTGATAAATTTTTAATAAAAAGTGATAGTCACTTTTAACAAAAATATTATCAATTTTTAAAAGTGATAATTTTTTATTAATAAGTGCAAGTTTCATGACATGAGTACTTTTTTTTAAAAAAATTGTTCCCTGCCAAATAAAGTATTTATTTAAATCTTCATCCTCAAAAATTTTATCTCACAATCTTCATTTTACATTTTCTATTTATTATATTTTTTAAAAAAATTATGCTTTAAAAAGTACCGCAAACTTTTGTGAGAATGAGTTAATTATTTTATTGCAATAAAAATAGTAAAGCGGTTGGGGAGACCGGGCCGGGCTACCCCTGAGCTCTACGGCCCTAAACACATATCCAACAGTCATGCATTCATTATCAAGAATCTCAATGGGCCCTTTGAAAGAAAAAAAGGAAGAAGAAAGGAGAAGAGTGTCAATGATTAATGTCTATATATATATATATATATATATGTGTGTGTGTGTGACTCTCAGAATACCACCCTTTTGGATCCCAAACAAGTTTAATTCATGCATGTATTTTATAGCACCAGATGACACGACAAATTCAACCTTATCTAGCTATATATAATATATTTTGATAATATTAGTTCTTTTCTCTTTGGAGTGCACAAAACTGCAGAAATAATAACACAGGTAAATGAAGCCATCCCTAGTTTGTGTTAATCCACATCTCAAGTGGAAGAAAATGCAGCGTAAATATAATATAGTACTCCCTCCGTCCCAATATTTTTTTCATAGATAGAGTTTTACGCGTATTAAGAAAAAGTGAAGTATGTGAGTGTGAGATTAAATAATAAAATATAAAAAAATTTACTTTATTGACTTTTGTGAGTGTGAGTTGTTTCCTTTTTTGGGGTACGAAGAAAGAGTTGGGAAGTCCATATAAGGAAAGTGTGAAGTTTATCTTGGGACAGAGGGAGTATATGTATATATATATATATTTATTTATTTTTTTTGCATAAAGATTAATAAAATGCTTTCTTCATTCAAGATTATCAACTACTTTGAGAATCTAAATTTTATTAGCAATATTTTTCCAGTTTCAAATTATTATATATACTGATCGAATGAATGGCCACTTCAAGAAAATTGAAATACATGATGGATGATCATGATACTCTGGGTAAGTATATATTTAATCATTAATATTTAAGTGTTTGTGTGTGTTTTATTTAAATTTGGCCTCTTTATTATTATTATTATTATTATTATTATTATTATTATTATTATTATT
>JAPKLY010000001.1:3057367-3115700 GCA_026898435.1 Prunella vulgaris
ATTATTATTATTATTATTATTATTATTATTATTATTATTATTATTATGACATTTGGAAGTTTATGAAGTATGAATAATTATTTTTGACAAAATGGGTGTTGTGTTGTAGGTCTGAAATTGGTGTTATGCAATTCAGAAGAAGCCGGAAAAGATCACATTGTATCCACGAGGCACCTCATTCCAATGTTTCTTAGGTATGTATGTTAGTATAGATTTTATTTATTTATTTATTTATGTTTTTCTCGTTTAATGTTTTGGTAATTTAGCATGAATCCAAATCATTCTCAATAACTCTAAAAATTATTAAAGCTTTAAAATTTTCTTAACTCAGACAATTACCCAAATTATAATGCAAGTTATTTCTTTTAAATTTTTTATTTTTTGTTATTGTATCTTATTTTAAATGTATGATAGATTATTTTTTTAATATATGGTTAATTAGTTTATATATTTTTTTATGCATTTTAAATATACTAAATATTGATCTAAAATTATATATAATTAATAAATAATAAAATAATTATAATTGTTTCAGATTGTGTCGGATTGTGGATGCGAGTATAAAAAGTTAAAATTGAGTTGAATTATTAATTGTACATGTGAAAGAGACATAAAATAATATGTTAGATTGAGTTGAATTCAGTTATGGATGAGATAGTCTTGGAGTTTTTTTTTTTTAGGTGAATTAGCGTCTATTTTGAAATTTTACAATACAACTTTTAAACTAGTTTTTTCAAAAAATTGTGAGATATCGCTTAAAAAAAAACAATTTTAGAAGTTGTTTTTAGAGTTATATAACCGGCACTAAGTGTCTGTTATGAAACACTTAAAAAAGCTTTTCAGAATGGTTTTTTTTAAAGCTATCCCTCACGGCTATTGAAAAAAAGCTATTTTAGAAGTTGTTTTGTAGAGTTTTTAAAATAGGTACTTAGCTTAGAGTCGACTTTTTATTTCAAATTATATTTAGCAAATATGTTATACTCTCCTCATCCCACACGAATTTGCACATTTTTTTTATTTAGACGTAGTCACATATAAATTTGTACACTACTAAAAAAGAAAACAATAATTTATGTGTAGGGATGACAATAGGACGAGTTCAAAGTGACTTCAAACTCGGACCCGCCCCGTACGGGCCGGGTAAAAACTCGGTCAAGCGGGTATCGGGGTGAGTTTGAACCATTTAATCAAAAACTATATATGTATGATTTTAAATATTTAGATTTAATATGTTGAAACTTGAAATTGACTATTTCGTGTACTTATTGCAGTTTAAATCATTTAAATCCATAATAACATTATATTTTAAACTTAAAAAAAAAATTATAATGCATTTAATACGTATAATAATAAAAAAAAGGTATTTAACAATAAACCTACTTTAAATTTTATTTAAAAAAAAAATCTCATTATTAGTTTTCAAAAAGACAACCCCTCCCCTCGCAAACACAAACTTAAGTCTTTCGCAGGTTGCGCGCCCACGGTTTCTTCAATAGATTTCCTTTATTAGGGTTTTTCATCTCTCTTTCTCCCTTACTCAAGCTTCGAAGTTTTTGCGTTATAATCAGGCTGCAGTTGAAAATGAATGGCGAGGAATTAACCGAACAAGAAACCGCCCTCTATGATCGCCAAATTCGCGTATGGGGAGCTGATGCTCAACGAAGGTACTCAGCATTTGTCAAATTCTCACGATTCCGTGTGTGTATGTATGTATCTTTTCTTAATCTGGTATGAATTAATTTTATGTTTTGATTCATTGTTAGGTTAAGCAAATCTCATATACTGGTCAGTGGACTAAAAGGCACTGCGATTGAGGTACCAATTTCAAGCTTTTTGAGATTGCGCCCTGTTAGTTCTTAGTGAAACTGAGCTGTTGATGTGTGCCTAATTCGATTTATTGCTTTATACTTCAGTTTTGCAAGAATATTGTGTTAGCGGGAGTTGGTAGTGTGACATTAAATGATGATCGAATAGTGACAGAAGAGTTGTTGTACGCCAATTTCTTGATTCCTCCCGACCAAAATATGTACTCGGGGAAATCGGTTGCTGAGCTTTGTAGCGATTCGCTGAAGGATTTCAACCCTATGGTTCGTGTCTCTGTTGAAAAAGGTGTGAAACCTTACCCATTGCTTGTGTAATTCATATATAATTTGAAGAATTTTTTGAAATAGAGATACTAGCTCTAGTAATTTCTGTGATCAGTTTTTATTCTTAGGATGAATAGGAAACCAAAAGTGATGGGGAGGAACTTTTTAATGGAAATTATCAGCAGTTTTTATGATTTTATCTGGTTCTGACTAATTCTAAAGGTCTTGAGGTTAATGTTTCCTATGAAATCCTTACTTTTCAATTAATGAAGCAAGCCCCTTATTTTGTGGGAGTTCTGTTCAACTTTGTTTGATAGAACTTTTTTGTTAATGCTGAATGGCTGGCAGTTTGCTTTATCTTTGTCGCCCTTTACTACTTATTAACTACTGGCCATGAATTGAAATTTGAAAGCAGGTGAATTGTCAGACTTCAATGCCGAGTTCTTTCAGAAATTTGATGCTGTGGTTATCAGTTGCTGCTCTCTATCGACAAAAGTATAGCCATCCTCTCATTCCGAATATCTTGGCTTATTTATACAGAGATTAAGAGTCATTTTATTTTGTTATTAATTCTATTGTGTAACTGGTGCAGAAATCAGTTAACGAGAAGTGCCGCAAATTGTCAAAGCGCATTTCGTTTTATACTGTGGATTGCCGAGACTCCTGTGGTGAAATATTTGTCGACATGCAGAGTTATTTCTACACCCAGGTTAGATGTTTACTCCCTCCGTCACATGGCACATTGCATACTTTACTTATTGGAATGTGAATGTCCTACCAATACTTAGCACACCCAAAAAGGGAAATTTCATGGAACTCCACCCTCACACTATTCATATATGTACACAAAAGTCTACTCATTAAATTTTTTTCTTAAACTGTGTGCCCAAAAATCCCCGTAATGTGTTGTGAGACGGAGGGAGTATAACTTACAGCAGTTATGTTGTATGCCTTGGATACTTGCTTAAATTATATATTGAATTATTTTATGTCTTTCTCCAACTCTTTTTGATCTTTTTGAATTTCTTCTGAAACTATGGATTGGATTGATATGATTGAGTTATAGATCTTTAGTTTGTTATTGTGGGAATTTTGCTGTGGATATGACCGACTTTGTACATACTCCATTGTTTTTTTTTTTTTTTGGAGTTTGAACGACTGTCCATGTTCTCTCATGTCCTGACAGAAAAAAGGAGATGAAGCAGTTGAATGCCATCTAGAGTATCCAGATTTTGAGGTATGAAACAGAAATTCTCCAATAAGTATTGATATATTGATGCCTTTAAGATTGCTAATTATTATTTCAAAGCATGGACAATATTGTTTTTTGAATTATCTATGTGTGTTTCACATCACAGCATATATCATATAGTAGGATTTTGTTCATCAAATATTGCAGTAGTATCCATTATGGACAAATTTAATTGTTTCTGTTGTGCCTCTCTAATTATGATGAAACATGCATATCTTGCCTTATTTAATCTATTATAGTTTATTCTTAGGTATATGTAGGTTATGAAGGCAGAAGTTAATAAGAATTTTTGTAAATGACAGTGATTTAGTGCTTAAATAGGTGTATTTATAAAGCCTGATATAAGTAATTTTTCACTAATGAAGTTGCTGCAACCTTACATTGCAAATTGTTAATTTATTGCCAAGTGATATACAATGAATTTTTTATGAATTAGCTCAGTTCTTAATCCACAGTAGGTGCGACTAAGAACTATGGATAAATTGTTTTAAGAGTTGCCACTTGCTTTGGTGATAAGTCAAGGACATTAAAGAAGCATGCATCAGTATTTATATTCTATCTGAGCGTAGAAATAACACATCACAATCATGCTGGTGGGAAGTACATACATCGTTACAGGCTTTGGGTCTAAGTCAAGGCTCCATAATATTGACAATAAAGCTACAATCTTCTTGAATCTTACTTTTGTTGGCTTTGATTTTAATATATAAATCTATAATTCTGAGTAGAAATTTCATCTCTTGCTTTGATTACAGTGGTGTGCGCAAGAAACACACAGAATATCAGATTTTTCATCTTGGTACCTTTATTTGTTTGCTTATATTTTAAGATGGAGGGAAGCATTAGAAACAAGTTAAAAGTTTTGTTGTTCATTTATTTGATATCGGTTGTACTAAGTTGAAAATTGAAAAGATAATGTTCCCCTAATCTATCAACTAGGTAGGTGTGTTTTAGCTCTTATATTGCTATCTATCCCCTAAATACGATTTGTTATATGATACAGTAAGTACTCCCCCCATCCAAACTTAGAATGTCTATATTCCTTTTTTGGTTGTCCAAATTTAAAATGTATGTTCCAAAAAATTGGAAAAGCATACCCCACAATACCCTATCTTCACCCTTCAAACATCTCTGTAATTAGTTAATTACTTAAATTGCTATTGACATTATTCATAATCAATTACTTTATTTATAAATGCACCCGGCCATCCAACAATACCCTTCACTTTTGACTCTACTATTCTACTTTATACATAAACAATCAATATTTCTTAAAATCTGTGTAAAAGGAATCATACATTCTACAATTGGACGGAGGGAGCATATAAACAGCTGTCTAAAATTGAGATGGGGCTTCACTTTTGATTGTATAGTAAACATGGGTTGAAATGTAATGCTGAGGGTGTCTATTGGCTCAAGTTATAATTGGAACACTTCCTGCAGTTTTCTCCTTTAGGGAAAGTGTTACAGTTTAAACAAGAAATCTCATGTATTAGAAAAAGCTTTTTTTTTTTTTGGCTTCTTGTTAGAGAAATTTCTTCTCACATACTTATGTACATGCATACGCATCAGAAATTTCATTTCGGTTAGTTGTCGTCTGATTGTAAGTTGCTTCTTGTTTTTTTATTTCTTTCTCAGGAAGCTATCTCTGTCCCATGGAAATCTCTTCCAAGGAGGGTTTCTAAGTTGTACTTAGCCATGAGAGGTATGATCTATTTTGATATGTTCATATCATTATCCCAGAATTTTATGCTGCCTTGTTAAGTAGGAGAACCATGAAATATAACTGGTCATACATATGTGCCAACCGAGTTTCACTTTAGGAAAAAAAGAAAGCATTGAATTCAATCATACTTTTTTTAACAAGGTGGTGAGCAATTGGTTGGGATGGTATGTTAATTAAGTCAGCCCATCACCTATATTAGATGTGGCCAAATGATGTCCTGTTTTACTTTTTCCATTGGAATTACCTGCTATCTTCCTTTAGCTGCATCGGGAGGGAACAGCTAGATTCTCCTTTGTTCTACCTTAGTACTATGTATACTGTGTTGAATCTATATGTACCCCAACGGGCCAACAACCTCAGAACTGAAACACAATCTTTTAATCACAGATTAAGTTAGAGAAGTGGTTTAGGAAAATGTTACTTTGTTGGTTAATTCCCCTTTTTTGATTCTCGTTATCGATAATCACAATTTTTCTACTGAGACTTTAAACGTGTTCTTCCAGAATTTGTTGATTGTCGTGAGTACAAGAGTTATTTGAATTTCAGAACTATAATTACATTTTGGTTTAGAAAGTTGATGCGATTTCTTTGTTTCAATCTATCATCCTTCCATCTATCTGATATGTTGAGAGGCATGATAACAAGAGCAATCCGAATTTCAGAGCTGTCATTATATGCTATCTGCAATCCTTATAGTCTGTACCTTTCAAAAAAAATTGAGGTCACAAATGTTTTTAATCCCCCCACACCCACACACACAAGTTATCATAAACCTTCTTTTGGTCAAACTTTTGACCAAACTTCACTTTCAGTGATAGAAAAGTTTGAGGACCAAGAGGGCCGTAAATCTGGAGAAACTTCTGTTGCTGACTTGCAGAATGTTCAAAAGCTGAGGAAGGAACTTTGTGATGCCCAAGTAAAAATCTCAACTGAAATTATCGTCCCATGATCCACATTCATGCCCAGCTTAAATTGTTCACTTAACTATTGCTCAATAATCTTTGCAGTCATTTGATGAATCCAAAATCCCAGATACTCTTCTGGAGAGATTGTTGGAAGGAAGAACAGAATTTCCACCTGTTTGTGCCGTTATTGGGGGCATCCTAGGACAGGTTACAACTGTTGCTTACTGTTATTTAATTAGTACGGTACGGTCCTTTTTGTCTCTGATTTTCAAATTACTGATGGTTATAGGAAGTTATTAAAGCAATATCAGGCAAAGGGGATCCTTTGAAAAATTTCTTCTTCTTCGATGCAATGGATGGGAAAGGCATTATAGAAGACATATCAAAGCCGAAGCCCGAGTAAAGAACCGATCCTTAGTGTAGCTATTTATGCTTACTTTTAGGGGGGCAAGTGATTTAGTCTTATAAAGTTTAATTTATATGAAAAAATGTGTTGCCAAGTTTAATGAGTTCAATGTCCAAAAATACTACTTTCATTTTCTGTTATTATAGGGAGTTGAATGTAGTTTGGCTACAACTAGTGGATCCTGATTCAAAGACAGATTATGATTTTGATGTTTGTTAAAAATATAATTATTAGCTGCGTGAGGTTTAACAGTTTTCAGCATGTAGAAAATGATATTCCCTGTTTTACATTAAAACGAAAGAATGCAATGTTTTTCCCATGTATTTTGGTTTATGATGATTTCTGTATATGGCATGGTCCTTTTTTTATACACAATGAATATAATTCAAGTAAGTTTATCATAAAATAATTTTAAGTATTATATATTTAATTAGAAGTGTTAAATTTTTTCTCAGGAATATTAATAATTGGAGTGAATAAAATCTATAACAATTATATTATAATATTATTGGTTCAAATTTTTTATACTTGTGATAAGAATTTTGATATTTCTAATTAAACGTTTGATATTTTAAAAATGTTTCCTGAACTATTTTCATATACTTATTTTCCTTTCTTAAATTTTACTTGGTGTACTTTTATTTTTTAAAATAATTTAACTCAATGAGATAAAAAAAAAAATAGGGACATTTGCACAATAATTAAAAAAATACCTATATTTACAAATTGGTAAAATTAAATAAATACTTAAATAGTAATATAAATATCAATAATAATTAATATTATTATTCATATTTGATATAAAATAATATATTGTAATATTTTAGTTTATAATATCAAGTTTCTAAAATATCAAATATTTAAATGAAAATATAAAAAACTAAACATTAAATTGAAAAAGCGATTCATAATGTTTGGTTCGGAAGATAAAAGTATCTATCCGTAAAAAATATATTTTTTACGAATAGATACTTTTATCTTACTACCCAATTAAATTAATGACAAGTCACGTAACAACTCTCCTCCGTCGAGAGAGATTTGGTCTGCATAATGTACGACATAGCAAAAGTAAATATAGAGTCACACTCTCGTAGAATAAAATTAATGTTATTATATTTATTTTATTATATCATTATTTTTACAACTTAATGTTTATAACAATTTATATTATGATATTATTTTATAAATACTGAGACTACTTAATCAATATTTATGATATTATTAAACGAAAAGTAAGTTTTATATGAAAATGGTTCATGATAAATTTATTATGAAACTATCAATTTTTTTTCAAGTGTATCAAAATATTCATTAGAAGTATCAAAATTTTGAATTTAAAATTTATAACATTTATAATATAATATCATTGACTCGGATTCTTGATACTTTTGAAGTGATTTTTTATATTTTTTGTTAAATATTTGATATTTTAAAATTGGTTCATGATAAGTTTATCAAACAAAATTTTACCACAAATGAATATAATAAATATCAAATTTATATTATAAAAAGTGTAGAAGCACTTTTTTTTTTTTTTTTAGTTAGTAAAAGATAATTTTTTAAAAAAAGGTATTTCTCACTGTTTAGTTAAGATCTAAAACAGACACATGTAAAGAATCACTTGAGAAAGTGATATTGGTGCAGTAATCAAATTAAGTAAAGTTTAAATTTGAAATAGAGAAAAAGTAGGAGGTGGGTAGTTTTAAATCCCCCATGTTGTTCTCATCATCATTCCTTGATGAACCCACACCCATTAATATATAATTAAAACCATCAACTAATCAAACCCTAAAAAGCAGAATTAGAACTATGAAAAGACCACCAAAAGCCGAATCCAAAGATGCAAAACACTTTGCATTAATCCAACAATATAACGCCCTTCACAAACTATGGAAATCTCTAGAAAATCGAAAGCCACGCACTCTTTTAATTAGCCCACCCACTAATACTAATACCACTAGTAATAGTACTAGTATCATCACCTCTTTTCATCATCATTCGTCTCCCAGAGGCCTCATGCATTCTCTCCAAGATCAGTCACAGCCGCCCCCTCATCGACAGAAACCCCTCCCTACGGCGGTCGAGGAGATTCTCCGGGACAGAAGGGCGGCGATAGTGACCGGAAAACTTAGAGGGAAGCGGCTTTTCCGGGCGGCGGAGGAAGACGAATCTCCTCTTGTTTATAGTTGTTCAGATTCTTCGACAGTATTAGATGAGAAGAAGAGAGGCGGTGATCGGCGGCTGCGCGGCGGCGGCATGGCGCCACACATGGCTTTGATTGCTGTTGTTTTAGTGCTCGTGATTTTGCTTATGAGCTGCGATGGAAATTTTCTTCACAAGAAATATAGGTTGAATGATTTAGTTCCAACTTAGAGGCATTTTCCATGGTTTTGATTTAATTTCCTCTCTCTCTTTTTTTTTTTTTTAAATATGAAACTTTTTGTGAAATATGCTATTTTCTATGTTTTTTTTTTAATAATTCCTTTAAACTTGCCAATTTATCCAAATCGACTCAGTTTTATATCTAAGCTCTCTTTTCGTGCTGCGCTCTTGGTCTAAAATTCAAAATATATTATAGTAAACCTCTTGTGCACAGTAATTTAAAAAAAATTATTTATAATATTTATTTGGTGCATATAGTACGTACAAAACTAAGCTACATTTTGTGCATAAGTACACAATTACTAATTAATTGTGTTAATTCTTATAAGTTAAGTAATAATAGTAATATTAATGGTGAACTATGTTAGCATAATATTTGGAACAACACTTGGATAGAAATTTCTACCGTAAAAATATCCATTTTTTAAAAATTTGCGGATCTAAACCGGGTCGGGTCAAATTTGGACATTTTTTTCCAAAATTTGCGCAACTTTTAGTTCCAGATTTTTTCGCTCTCAGGTATGTTACAATTCGGGCAAATGCGTGTTACAATTAGGCAAAATATGTGTTACTAATTCTTAAAAAATTAATTTTTTGTACTTTTCAAGTAACTATAAAGAAAATATTTATTTATGCAAGTATAAATATGTGTTACTTAATTTATTTTTTATTCTCTTTGTTGATTTATGTTAATAATATATTTTTTCGCTTCCAGGTATGTTACGATTTGGGCAAATGCGTGTTACAATTAGGTAAAATCTATGTTACTAATTCTTAAAAAAACAATTTTTTGTACTTTTCAAGTAACTATAAAGAAAATATATATTTCTGCAAATATAAATATGTGTTACTTAATTTATTTTTTATTTTCTTTGTTGATTTATGTTAATAATATGTTATTCATGTACTTAATACATTATTTAATACCTTATATATGTTATATAAAATATAATATATATTTTTATAAGGATAAATAAATGTTTGTGTATACAGTAACACACATTTGATCTTGCAGCAACACACATTTACTCTAACTGTAACATACATTTGCAGTAACACACATTTACTCTAATTGTAACACACATTTACTCTAGATGTAACACAAATTTACTCCAATTGTAACATAAATTTGCAATAATACATATTTATTTTAATTGTAACACATATTTGTTCCTCAATTTGTGTTATTATATGAGCATATATGTGTTACTATAGGATAAATTTATATTTTTATTAAGAATAAATATGTGTTACACATACAGTGTAACATATACATGTGTTACATTGGATGAAAAATATTTACTTCTACAAAAATAAATGAATATGTGTAGAAAACAATATTTAATCTGGTTGTAACACACGTTTTGCCTTAAAATAACATGCATTTGTCCAAATTGTAACATACCTGAGAGCGAAATCACAAGCTGCGCGAATTTTGGAAAAAAATACTCAAATTCAACCCGACCCGATTTAGACCCACGAATTTTCAAAAATGAATATCCGTAGAAATTTGTATATAAGTTTTTGTCTAATATTTGATATATATATATATGTTTGAATTGCTTATATAAATTTGAGCGTGTTCCAAAAAAAAAAAAAATAGAGTTGAAAAAATTTCATATTGAACAGTAATTGGTGACTTGTTCGATTTGATCATTAAGTCCATTTATAAAAATAGTGCACCCAACCCTCTAATCTGAAAGGTAACCAAAATCATATATGACTGATCAAAGTATAAATCAACACAAGAGATGTCATCCTAACATGCACATTTATTTTTAAAATGGTTGGTTAGAAAATCCATCTATATTTAAATTTAAAGAAACAGATAATAATAGATTCTTATTTTTAACAAGTTACAACAATATTCATAGAATTAATTTTCAGAATTATTTATCTATAAAAATGATGAGATCTATACATTTGTATAGGGATCTCCAAATAAACTTTTTATCATCTTATATTTTGATGATATTTTTTAACTAACTAGACTTTGGTTAGTGTGATAATAGTTTTGAAATTCATAAAATAAATTTTTCAATTTTAATAGATTTCATGCATTATTTACATTACATGGGCTAATTACACAAGGAAAAATGAGAATTTTAGAAGTAAAACATATTAAAATACTTATTAGAATATGTTCCCTTATATACGGTGCATTCATTTAACAGGTGACGATAATTTATACTAAATAAATGACTGTATACCTTTAAAAATTTACATTAAAAACTAATAACAATACAAATATAATCATCCTATATTTTTCAGCAGAAATAGTTGACCGGAAACTAAATATTCTCATATCAAAATATAACCATAATACAAACAAAAAGTGTCTGAAATCAAGATTTTCCCACCCCTCTTACAACACACGACTCTTTCCTATGGGGCTTTGAACATCGATTTATTCTGTGACTGATTCAAGCAGTAGTACACCGCTCTAGTTTAATATAAATGCTGGCAGTCGATCAATTAAAAAAGTGAAAAAGGTAAATTATTAATAACTGCAATATGTTGTAATAGATAATAGTCTTATACATGAGATATAATAATAACTTAAAAGCAATGAGCCGCCGAAAGTGAGAACTCAATACGTAGAGTACAAAATAATGGAATTAGTAAAAGCAATAATACTGTATAGCTGAATGTATATAAATAAGAAAGAGAAGCAAGTTACTTCTTCTTGGAAGATGCTGCATCCTTGTTGGCAGCAGGAGCTGGGGCAGATGTGGGCGAGTTGACCTCGTCCCAAGCCTCGATCCAGGTGACCATGGCATCGGCAAGCTTCTGGAAGTAGGGATCGAGCGGGCCAAGTTTCTCTCTGACCTGCTTCGACAGCTCAATGTAGCACTTCTGCACGGTCGTGCTCTCTTTTGGTAGGACAACAGATTGGAAGAAGGGGATGATATCCTCTTGCCAGTATATGCCTTTGTATTCTTTCTTCAGATTCACAAATGGGTTGCTGGCTTTGCTGTGCCAGATATATGGCAGACCTGTCTTCACTCCAAGACCTAAGTGGTCAGTGATTACCTGCAAAAATGTTCATTAATCATTTATTCACCTCAAGTGGATTTTTAAAGGTATTCACATAAATTCTTATATCTCAATATATGAGAAAATATCACAAAAAATTGTAAAGGGCAAAACTGAAAAACAAAATTAAATTTTCAAGGAAAACCAGTAGAGGTAAATATTTTGGAACAATTTTTTCGCTCTAAAGAAATTGCACTGTACGACTAGTGTATAAAAAGGAACTCACCTTAGTGCACCAGCCAGCCCACATATCGTCGTATCGCCCGATGGGCTGGCCATCACCCATGAGGCCAAAGTACATTGCAGGACCAATGAGGTCTCTGCGGAATGCAAGGTTCATTCCACACATTGGAAACAGAGTTCCTTTGGGAATTGTCAGTACAGCATCCACATACCTGTGCAACAGAATAATACGATCAATTAAACTGACTGACATATTTATTTAAGAATATGATAAGGATTCAAGACGAACCTAGTATTGCGCTCAAGAGGTTTGACGAGCTGAGTTGGGGCGTCGTAGTCAGGGATGTTGAGCCAGAGTCCATGGGAGACGGCAGTCGGGACTCCTTCCCTCATGCTAAAGGGGTAGCCACGCACGAAATCAGCACCTTCTCTGTATGGATCGTACAATGTGTTGAAGAACAATGGTGTGGATGGAGAAAGCAGGTTCTGAATGTGTTGTGCCAAAGCATTAATCTCTTTCCCACTTGGATCTTTGGCCACCTATTTCCATCCCAATTATATCAGATTTCTAACACATAAAGCTCTTATTTTGGCATCCAAAAAACTATTTATATACGCATTGGCAGCTTGATAACTAAAAAAAACTGAACCAACTTCATATATCCCAAGAAAAGAAAACATAAGCAAACACAGAAAATATAAATTATAAATTAATACCCTCTCCAAATTTAAATAATCATGGACACTTGGGTAACATCGTCTGACATGAAAAATGCAATTTACACAAGAATTAATCACCAATTATATCTAAAATGAGAGTACATTTAGTAAATTAATTAGTTTTTTCTAGATTTAGCTAATGTTTCCTAAAATGGAAATCTTGATTCTCTCACTTAACTATTTTTAAATGATTATTACGCGAAAAAGGCAATATGAGCATATGATATTATACCATTATAGTCAAGAATTAATCATCAATTATATAAAAAATGACAGAACATTTCACACATTAATTTTTTTCCTAAAACAACACCAAATTTGTTGACTTATTTTCATTCCATTAACTATGTTTCCTAAAATGCAAATCTTAATTCTCTCATTAACCACGTGTCCTAAATTTCAACTCCATTAACCGTTTCCTTAAGGATTATGGAGCTCATACGGAATACCTATATTTTGTTTAAACTTATAAAATGAGAGACAAGAAAATCATTTAGCTTTAAATTTTAATTCGAAGATTTTCTGTGAAAAAATATAACATGCGTAACAATTTAAATTAAACATTTTATTTACTTTGATTTGTATATTATTTTAACTATTTGATTATTTTGAAAAGTGGATCACAAAATAGTTTATGTTTCAATCTTTATTATAGCACCAACCCATAACCAAATCTTAATTAGATTCTTTATGTGGGCGCCAAGACGACATATTTTCATTGCACATACCCCACAAAAAGTACAAATAAGTTGTGACATTTCGCAATCACAATCTAGTACATAAGAAACGTGTCAAGAAAAGAAACGGGGACCACGGTTTCTATGTGTACCGCCATGTATTCTACCAAAACCTCCACACCTCCCAATCAATAACGATTTTCTTCTTAGCATATTCTCATGGACCGTTGACTTCCCAGATCCCTAAACCAAAAGTCAGATCCGATCCACAAATCGGTCTCCCAACTCAATGATTCAACTCACACCACTCACAGCAATTTCAAAATTTGAATCGAAAAGAAATACAGAGAGGGAAACTCGCAAAACAATTTCAATTTTGAATTAAAAAAAACGACAGACAACTGGCGAAGCAATTTCAAAATCGAACAAAAAAACAGAGAGAGGTAACTCGCAGAGCAATTTCAAAAGCGAATTGAATAAACACAGAGAGAGAGAGAGAGAGAGAGAGAACTCACAAAGCAATCGTCATCAATGGTGAAGATGTATTTCTTCTTGGAGACGAGGAATCCGAAGCACCTACAGGCGGAATCCTTGAACGAGATGCAGGAGGCCTTCGGGCCAAGGATCCGATTGATGTCATTCCGGTTGTAGAGCTCGTAATCGAATCCCTCGGGCACTTTAATCACTTTGCTCGGGTCCCCATCCTGAACGATGATCAGATGGTACGGCTGGAAAAACGCCCGCCACTGCTCCAGAAAGTCGAGGTTCCTTATGGTCGGGATCACGATGTCGAGCTCGTCCTTGAGCGGCGGCGCCACCGGGGTCACGGGCGTCGACATCTCTCAGTTTCTGCGTAGGAGAAGGCGTAGATCTCGGAGGAATTGAGAAGAGGAAAGTGTTGTTGTGGAAGAGTGGAGAGGGGTGGAGGGATTTATAGAGGAAGGGGGAGAGCGGGGGATTCGTGTAGTATGAACGAGGAAGAGGTGAACGACAGCTTTTTCATAAATAATGGGTGTAAATTGCAAAATATATCCATATTTATTGGAAATGTGTGCAAATTAATTTTTTTTTTATTGAGTTCCATAATTTAACAAATTATTAGGGTCTGATTAGGAATGGAATATTATTTATGTATATATTTCCAATTTTATGATTAACACTAGTATAACGTGTAAATTGGAATTATAATTTTATAAAGAATGATGATTCCAAAAATAAAGAATATTTATTCCTTCTAAAATCTATTTCATTCTTTAATTAATTAATTTTTTATTAATAATAATATACTAAGTTTCAATATAGTTAAATCAAAAAAGAATTTCATTTCTAAACAATTTTTAATAGGGTTAATCCTATATAAATATACCACATTTTACTCAACTTTTAATTTAATTCCGACTTTTACAATTATTATTAAAAATTATATCCTTTTAAAAGATTTCAATTCGATACACATTTTTTTTATTTTCGATCCGCAATTAATGACATGTCTCGTTGGAGCACGTGAAAGGTATCACGCCGACGTATACGTATTAAATTATCTTTTAAATTTTTAATTTCCACACCATATATTACATATACAATAAATAACATAAAATTTATATTAAAAAGATATTTTTTTAGTGTCGTTTCAAGTCTACCATAGATCAAATTACACAAAATTAAGATAACTTGATCTATCCCTCTAAAACATGCATGTTTTGGCGGGATAGATCAAGTTATCCTTAAAACAAGACACACCCTACATGTTTTGACGGGACAGATCAAGTTATTCTTAAAACAAAACACACCCGAGTTAAATTTTATCACATCTTTATGTTTTGAGTCGATTTTAAAGTTTCAGGCGGGCATTCTAATATAAAAGAGAGCTTGTGGATAAGATTAATTTGTCTACGCGGTCTAACATGATTTTTTTTATCGATTCATATGATCTAACTTAATTATTTTGATTAAAGTTTTGGGTAATTTTTTTTGTTTTTTGTTTAAATTCAGAACAAGAATTATTTTTTGATTTTTTAATTAAAATTTTATAAATTGGGACCTTGTTACGCCAGTCGCCACAATAGTAATGTGAAGTACTTGGTCATGTAGTTGTATAGAATTTCAGTGGCTCACGCGATTGAAAAAAAAGAACACTTTGTACATATAAATTTAAAACTGTATCATTTAAAAAACTCCAAGGCTGAATTGAGAAAAATAATTCGTATTAAGACAAAAATACCCTATAAAAATAGATTTTATATGAAAATGGTTCACGATAAATTTATTATAAAATTGTAAGTATTAAATATTTAATTAGGAGTATTAAAAAAAATTCAGGAGTACCAAAAATTTGAGTTAAAATAACATTTAATAACCCAATTTTTATATTCTTAATAAAATATTTAATATTTTAAAATAAATCATTATTAATAATTTGTATACAACAATTTGTCCCTATAAATGGGTTAGTTTTGCAGTTTACTCAAAAAATAGTGTGAGGGGTGGGAGATTTGCATGTTGAAAGACTTGTTTTTGAATCTAAAGTTGACATCACATGGGCAGCGGTGTCATTCCACATATTTTATTAGGCCAATTCTTAATGACTCGAAAAGTAAAGCAAGTCAATGAGGGAGGATTGCAACATGAATAATGGATTTAATGTATATTTAATTCTTTTACTGTATGAATCATATTATGTGACGGTCCAATTATAGTTTAATTCGAAAAAAGAATTGACAACTTACTATTGCATCTAAATAGTCGTAAAAAAACGTATGGCAAAAATTCCGTCAGGATAACACAAAGACTTTTGCTTGGATTGATTATTTTCCGAGAAAATCGAACATGAATCTTTCATTTTTTTTATAGGTAAATGTTAGTTATTAAGTAGTTAATACACCAAGTCTCCAACATTATCTCTAAGTCAATCTTATATCTCCCTTCTAATTTGTTCTCAAAGGAAATCGAACTCGGGCCACTCACTCAAGTGAGGAGTTCGGTGGCCAAATGAGCTAACCCACCTGATTAAATGAATCATTCATTAATTAAGTGAGGAATTAAAAAATTGTGTTATTTTATGGACTCTAAAAAAGTGTTTGATTAGCTAAATTTATTTTAAACATATGATAAGTTCTAATACGTTTTAAGTTATTTTAAAAGCTAATAAAATATTATTTTAAAATAACTTATAAGTTATTAAAGTATTTAACTAATATAACTTATAAAATATTAATAATTTATGAGTTTTTTTTTAAAAAAAATTAAATAAATATCTTTTTACCTTTTTATGTTGAAGTAAGGGTTGGAGAGCAGTGGTGGGGTCTGGACGAGATGAATGGGTTGAGATGTAGGTGGTGACAAAAATAAATTAGAGTATTTTAATTAATTTATTTATTTTCCTTACACTTTATAAAATATAAAAAACTTATTTTAAAATTTTATAACATGTCAAACATTATTTACCCACTTGATATACATGTATTCTCCCTCCCCCAATCGTTCAGAAACAAAATAAAATCATAAAAGTAAAACTAATTAACCTGCCCAGCTCTTGTATCTCATCTTCCCTCAATAATTCCTTTAATCTCTCATTAGTTTTCGATTTTAATTTTCATTAATTACTTTTGAATTACCACAGCTCGGCTTAATCTTATGTATAGGTGGTACTTGGGAGTGAATTGCGTGCACTCGGAATACTCAATTGTCGTTCACCGATAGTTTCCGTTTTATAATGCAACGGATAGAAAATTCTAAAAGTCATTAGGGATGATAACCATGAACTTTATTATACTAATGTCTGGAATAATAATTTTTTTTACGAAAAGTGAGTTAAACTCGTATCTCAACTTTCATATTATGTTGATCTTGCACAATTTTTCTTCGTCTACACATAATATTCAATTTTCCAATAAAATGCGAGAAGGCAAATAATGCATATATAAATACTAAGGGCTCATTTGGTTCGTAAGATAAAAGTATCTATCCGTCGAAAACATGCATGTTTTCGACGGATAGATACTTTTATTTTACGAACCAAATGAGCCCTAAAGGGATTATATTTTATTTGCAAGGAAATCTTAAATCATGGGACCGATTCTCTAGATAATTTTATTGGATATTAGTTTTTATAATATTTCCGTTCTTAAAAAATACGCACCTTGTACTGGATGGAGAAAATATCAAAAATGGTCCTGTAACTTTATTTGAGTCCAGATTTAGTCCTTTATCTTTTTAATTTCTCGATTATAGTCCTTTTGTCATAAAAAATGGTTCTTTCCGCAGGAAATTAAAAAAATTGGCCTGAATTTACACATGTTCCAGGAGAAATATAAAAAATGGTCATGTAACTTTGCTTGAGTCCAAATTTAGTCCTTTATCTTTTTTATTTCTCGATTATAGTCCTTTTGTTATCAAAAATTATATATTAATTTTAGATTAAATTTTTTTTATAAAATATTGAAGATTATATAATTTTATTTAAAAATACTTATTTTTTATTTTAAATATGATTATTTTAAAAAATGTATTTAGATTTTAATAATTATTTAATAAATAATAAAACATAATTATATATATATATATATATATATTAAACTTGTAATGCTATTACAAATAAATTTTGAAGTTTAATTTTGGAAATTTTAATTCGTACGAAAATGTTGATTTTTTTAAATTTCATTTCATTTGAACATGTTGATTAATTTTTTTTTAAATAAATGATTATTCATATTTAAATATTATAACGTGGTTAAATATATATGACTATTAATATTAATGGTTAATATTAACATAAATGATTAATATTTCTCTATTTTTGTTTTTATTAGAAATTATTTTTGTTCTCTCAACATTTAATTGTAAGTTAATTTTGAAAATATTAATAGTCAATGGAATTACTCATTTTTTCGTAATATTTTGAAATTTTTAATTCATAGGAATATATTGATTAATTTTTTTTGTAAATAAATAATTTAATTTGAAATTTTCTTTTTTGAAATAAATAAATAATTTAATTTGAGATTAATAATATATATAATTTTAAAATGAGTAAGTAGTGGGATTTAGTTGACCGAGATTTAAAATAAAAAATAAGTATTTTTAAATAAAATTATATAATCTTTAATATTTTATAAAAAAATATAATTTAAAATTAATATATAATTTTTTATAATAAAAGGACTATAATCTAGAAATTAAAAAGATAAAGGACTAAATCTGGCCAAAACAAAATTACAGGATCATTTTTGATATATTCTCGTACTGGATGCGAGAATTAGAAAAATAGATAAAATAAGTATATTGTTAAATTTATTTATAAAAAAATAAATTATAATTATTTGTAAAAGTGATAATAAAATAATTATTCATATAAAAAATGTATATATTTTAATAGACAAAAAGGAGAAGAAAAATATGCAGTAACAAAATGGTACATATCCCATAAGAAAAAAGAATGAATCCTCCAGTTGAAAATTGAAAAGTCTCGTCAAGGCAATATTAAATATTCACGTGAATTAAAGTGTTTTGTAGCATTAAGTTAGCCAAACTTCCGTTGAATCTAGACTAGCTTAAAGTTAATTTGGGCATGTATATACTTTTACTATTCTATTGTTTATTTCTTGCAAAAGTTGAAAGCTAATTTAGGCCATGTAAAACGATGTGCTAAGGTCGTCCCTTTAAGGAATAACATGTTCGATTCTATGAATTAATTATAATGTCCAATCACTCTTTCAAAATTTTATAAGTAAACAATTCAATAAATTTTATAAGTATGCATTTTGTTTTCAAATATTATATAAGTATTGTTTTCAAATATGAAATAATCACGGATTGATACAAAAGTAATGCACTATTTTTAAATTGATATAATTTTTTTACATAATAGTGTAAATTAAGGTTAAATAATAGAGTTTTTTTTTTTTTTTTCATATTGTACTTTTTTAAAAATATTGATTATTTTTTTGTATCAAACCTATAATTTATATGGCATAGGATAGGATGATGCATGAAACCTGATTATTTTTCATATTTTTGTTATACTCAAATAAAAATGTTGCATGTTGCATTTTATGAGTCGATTTTTTTGCAAGACGTCTTCTAAAATAAATGGTTCAAATTCTTGCAATCGCTTTTGTTTTTTTAATAGTAAAATAAAATTTTATGAAAATGGTTTATAAGTTATACACAAATCTAGAACAAGAGTTACAAGGTAGCAAAGTAAAAAAACATTGAATATCCTCCCATAATATATATATATATATATATATATATATATATATATATATATATAAATTCATCAACCTTTCACAAAAAGATTAATGCCCCTAAAAGATACTTCCTCTGTCCCGCAGGAATTTGCACACTTTCCTTATTTGGACGTCCCACACAAATTTGCACACTACTAAAAAAGGAAGCATTGATTTATGTGCACACTCACAAACATTTACACATATTTACCCATATACCACTACTTTATATATAAAACTATTTTTTCTTAAAAAATGTGACGTCCCATAGGGTGCAAATTCCTACGGAACGGAGGGAGTATTAAGTAATGCCCACCTCATCTTTGGAGACCCATTCGCTCAAAATGCAGGGGGTAAATAAATCAACTTCACTCACAAGCTACTCGTGTTCGACTCGTGAAAAGATAGATTCTAACTCTAATCAAATCGAGTTGAGCTCGAGTAACTCTTGAGTTCAAATTCGAGTTTATAAATATTCAGCTCGAGAGACTTGCGAGCCTAATCGAGCTTGCACAATATCTAATATTTTACCATAATTTTTTTTATATATAAATAAAGTTGTCGAGCTCGACCCAATTTTTTTTTAAAGCTAAATATATTTAATATTTTATTTTTTAAAAATATAAAATTGTTGAGCTCGACAATTTATTATTTTTTAAAAGCTAAATATATTTAATATTTTATTTTATAAAAATGTAAAGTTGTCGAGTTGAGTTTGAGCTAAAAAAAATTAAGCCTCGATCGAGTTCGAGTAGAATTTTGTACTTTGAGTATTACTTTCGAGTCGAGTTCAAACTCACCACTACTTGACTCGACTCATTTACACCCCTACTCCCTTGGATGAGCAAGGTAGTCAGTGATGGTAATTTTCTTCAATGAATAACATTTTGTCGTGAGCCAAAACCAAATGCGTAATTCTTGTGACCGCTTTTCTGTATTTCAACAACTATCATTCATATTCACTCCATCTCCATATAGATTCAATATTTTACTATTTGTTAGAGATGACAATGGGGTGGATTTAAATCCGCACAAAGTCCCGTATGATCCAAAATTTTAAACTAAAAAAGTTATTTCTATTTTTACTTTAGAAATTAGAATAAGTATTTTGTGTTCTAAATGCACTGCACGATTCAAGTGCACTTTTAAAAATTTCATCATTTATTTATGAAAAATCACACATGTTATTACGAAAAAAATGTATTTAAAATATATGCTTTTAAGTAATAATATATATAACATTTCAGTAGTATTTTGAATAATTTTTTAAAAATATACTTGAATTGTACAGTGCAACTGGTGTATACATGATTAAGAATTCATTTTATTTCATTTGTAATTGTGCAAATTGGGCCCAAGATGCTATTTCGTCCTAACTATTGTGGCCCAACTAATTTATGCGTTTTTTTGGCCCAACAATGGTAAATGGGAGTTAAACAAATGTATTCCAAAATTCATTTATTTGTGCTAAAACTTATTGTGCCAAAAAAAATCACATATGCTAAAAATTTTAAGCTTTTTTTTTAACCCCATTTTGGCTTTAGCTAAAATTGTTTAAATTGGGCATAAATTGGTAATTCGGTCTAATTAATACTTGTGTTTTTTAGGCCGAATTTGATAATACAATAATGGATCATGATATTTCCCCCTCTTTTTTAAATAGTTCACCCCATTCACTTTTCATTTTGAAAAAAAAAGTACTTTAAGTATTTTTTTTAATTACAAAAAAATATCAGTTCACCTTCCTCCCTTTTCAAAACCTAGAATTTGACGTGTCCTTCCAATTCTTCAATAATATTTTTGAACAAAAATATTGAACCATTGACGTTGAATCAAAGAAAGCCATGACCGTCATTCTGGAATCGAACCACCATCACCCAAAACTCGAAACAACCATTGAAAGCATTATCCTTGTTGTTAAAGAAAAGGTTGTTATTGTCATAATATGCTTCAGAGCATGCAATTCTCATCATTTCTTTAACGGAAAGAAAATGCTCTTACATGCTTTGGATATATATAGAATAAAGATTATTATATCATTTGTAAAGGTGCTGTAATTTTTTATAGCAATTATTCCATCTGAATGGAGGAATTTAATAACTGCATTCCTCTCTCTCTCTCTCACGTCTAACTCTCAATCTGATCCCACTTTCTCCCAAATTCTTGAAGATACGCAAATCTCACTGTTTGTCATTTGCTCGTGTTGCCCGTCTGCAACTCATCTCGCCAGAATCCGTCGTCCGTCTGCAACTCATCTTGCCGATAGCTCCAGGTAACCTACGGTAATAAGGAATCACTGTCGGTCATTTTCTTATTTAGTTAGGAAACCCAATTGTTAAAAATATTATTCAGGCCAAAAATGCTTAGGCCTCGTTTGGTAGCCATGATACAGAAAAGGGCCAAGACGGGCCTTATGAAACCGTTTCCGGATTTGACCTGAAAACAAACGTTTTCGTTGTTTGGTAGATAAGTTAGGAAAAGATTTTACATGTTTGGTAGCCCAGATTTCGCACTAAAAAATCGTTTCACATTGTTTGGTAGATCTGAAATTGTCACTTATTATTTGTTTTCTTTTGTTTGGTAGATAACAAATACACAAGAGAATAGATATATATATATATATATATATATATAACATTTCCCCTCCATCGTTCATATTCGCACGAAAGAAATTAGGGTTTCCATCGTCTTCTACCTCTCTCTCTCTCCAGAAATAGGTAATGATCTTTCATTCACTAAATCATTCGATTATTTCAACAACTTCTAATATTTTTTCAACATCTTAAGGCATTCATGGAGAGTGGAGACAGCAGCAGCTTGGGATTGAAGAAAGGGAAAAAAACAACCAAATCTCGCCGTGCATGGACTCCAGTGGAAGAAGTCGTGCTGGCGGATCTCATGAAGGAATTAGTTACTAAGGGGTGGAGAAGCGAGAATGGATTCAAACCAGGATACCTTTTGAAGCTGGAGAAAGGCATGGCGGAACGGCTTCCAGGAACTGACATTAAGGTTCAACCACATATAACCTCAAGAATCACCATCTGGAAGAAATTTCATGCATCCCTACTCTCGATGATGCATAATAACTCTGGTATGGGATTCAACTACTCGACTGGTATGATAGAAGTTCATGATGAAGCATGGGACAAAATTGTTAAGGTATTTACTGAATTTGGGGTAATTTTTTTAGTTTAGGGTTACAAAAGTTCATTTGTTTCCTTACTTCTCTGATATGTATACATAAGTTCATCTACAAGTTAATTCACCATATGCATACTACGGTTGATATGTTTCCTTACTTTGTTAAATCTATATTCATTGGTGAACATACTTATTGATGTTAACTGGTAGGCATAATGATTGGTAAATCTATATTCATTGGTTCTCCAATCCATTTAGAGCTGGTCTATATGTTTTCCAAGTATGTGTTTAGCATATAATGTTGACAGAAGAAATTCATGTTTGGCTTGATGTTATCCATGATTAAATAATCCATGCTTCTGTTAAATTTCTCATGAATTTATGTCCACACAAATTTATTTTGTATTGTATTCATGGACCCATTTTTAGAATTACACAGGTGTTGATATTAAAATTTTGGTATTATAGGGTGATCCAAATGCAGTCCATATGCGCTACAAAGCCTGGCCCCTATTGAACGATTGGAATGAGATTTTTGGGATGGAAAAGGCCAACGGGGGTACTGCCGAGGACGTGAAAGAGGCTGACAATGAATACAATGATGAGGACATAACTGAAGGTGGTGTGAATGACCAAAAGATGTCGGATGCTGACTGCGAAGATATTCAAATGGACACATAAGTTAATAGTGCAACGAATGATGTTGCCAAAAGCAGTAAAAGCAAAAATACGATAAAAAAAAGAGCTACGGTTGAAGGGTCACCAGCTGACAAATTGTGTGACGTTCTGGTCCAGATGAACAAATCCCAAGACATTCGTATGGACATGCTAGTGCGTGCTGTTGGTGGGACAAATGCAGACTTAAGAAATGCACGAAAGAAGTTGTACAACTTGATTGGGGATATACCTGATATCAACGATGACGACAAGGTTGATGCTGCACATGTACTTGCAAATAATCCAGAATGCTTGGACATGTTTTTGGGAATGGATTTTGAGAGCAGAGGAAAATATGTCCGTCGTCTCCTAAGTGGCCAGCTGAAGGTGTAAGAATGGGTTGGTGTGCTACTGCAGCTGATGTAATAGGAAGTTCTCCCCGTGTTCTTAGTATGGACACTACTTTTGATGTAATAGTGTCATTATGGTTGAACACTACTTTTTGTGCATATTAATTTCCATCTGAATATGTAATGACTTATGTGAACAAAGCTGCTACCTTTTGCTAGTATTGACAATGTAATGAAGATAATATTATTAATTATGATATGGCATTTTGATTTGTACTGTTGTTATCAATATTATTAACAGTTGCATTCAAACATAAAGTCTGTTCTTTAGCTTTGGAATAATTACGGTTTTTGGCAGATATATAGTCTAATTATGCAGGTGATTGAAGGCCAACATTTCAGCCAATACTTCGGCCAATATTTAGATGAAGAGTAGGCCCCAACCCATAAACTGTACAATATTGAAATTCACAGACCCGCCTTATGTGTAATTAATTTCGCCCAACTACCCAGCCAACATCCAGGCCACATTGGGCCAACAGTCAAATTTTGACCCATTTATTATAGCCCATAACTTGATTTTGACCCATGTATTAAGTTTGACCTAAGAAACTATATTTGAAAAAGAACACCACGACCCCATTCCACCCACGTCCTCATTCCAGAAACTACCCTGTTCCCTCCACAACCCTTTCCCCCTCGTATTCGAAAGTTCGTCATATATGTAAAGCTTTGAACTCAACTACGTATTTCGACAAATGAGAAAGAGTTTCGAGTGTTTGGGCATATGAAGCGACGTCCGTAATCGACGAAAAAATAACTTCAAGGTAAATGTTCATCTTCACACTCACATGGCATATTCATATTGGGACGAAATTTGTTACATTGCGTGATACATTGTGTATATTATTGTCATTATATTTTGGTATATTTGGTGAACACTCGAAGAGGGCTTACACACGGTCCGTTTGATCACTGTTAATGAGGAACAGATCGTGCCCTGTTTTAATTTTTTACCCAGTATATATATGTTGGGTGCCATGGTTAGGGTTTCTTTGTATTGATGATATGAATTAAGATTTTTGGGCGACAGGGAGCAATGTTATGTATTTGAGAATTAGGGCTTTGTTGATATATGTTGGGTGCCATTTATTGTTTTGTGCCCTCTAATTCGGGAGAAGAAATTTGATGGTTTATATGTAGTGTTTGTTAGTGGATTTCTCCTTATGTTTTCATTGATGGTGTTGGGGAGTTCTCTTTCGCGACCATAGGGTATTCACTTGATAATATGGGTATGACAATCTTGTTGATTTTTTAAGACCTGTTTTTGATTCCTGATCTTAATTTCAACTATTATTTTATGTTTTTCTGGATTATGCTGAAATGCTCTGCATTATGAAGGGAAAAACACATTCGGACATATATATTTTTCAAATTGATCAATGTCAAACTGCAACTATGGGGTTTTCATGAGTATTGCATTGAAATTTTTGAATGCCCTTTATGTTAATGATTTACCTTTTGTTTATAGATGGCTATGGTCCCTTTTGAGGAGTATTTTGGAGCAAGGATTAGTGCTAGGAGCGAAGTTGAAAATTACAGAAAAGATGGGTAACACCCACATAACCTAGGGAACATAACATCAGACTACCCGGCCAACAAACCGGCCAACAACATAGGCCATCAAACCGGAAGAGAAACCGGCTAACAAACCGGCCAACAAGCTGGCCACTAAACCGTCCAACAAACGAGCCTACAAACGAGCCTATAAACCAACCAACAAACCAGCCTACAAACCAATCCAATCTATCAGTCAAACGTACGCGATAAGGAGAACCATTTATAGGGGCTTCCACTAGCGCATGAACTCGACGAGCCAGCGCGTGATTGATTGTCACTTATTGTTGGCCTAGGTGGAAATGTGTTACGAGGAGGAAAAACTTGACGATCAATATGTGGAGGGTTGGCCAAATGTTGAAACAACCTTCTTCGACGAGTACTTGATTCAGGAACAACAGGAGAGTCGACTTCCTCATCATCGGAATCATGGATGATGATAGTATCCGGTGGTTGGGGTGGTGGGCTAAGGTTATCATGTGTTGTTCCATCACTTATAGTGATCACTTCAACAGCAGCCGGTATAGCATTGTCATCAAAATTATGGAACAACAGGGTCATTGATGAAAGGAATGGTTCCGTTTCACGATAATACGCCATGGACAGACGGTCACACTTCAAATAACATGAATGACGTGTGTGAATAATTTTATTAGTCTCCAACTCATTTTTTATATAAAAAAATTGTTAAGGAAAAAGAAGCATAATACCTTTATCATTGCAAGCCACACTTTCTTGCTAGCAATTATGTTGTTGTCATCATCCAAATGAACACCCTCATTGTCATCCAAATTATGTTCTTGAAAGTGTCGAATCAATCTACAAGGAACATAACATGACGTTTAGCATCTTTAAATGTGAGGTTTTTTTAGAACACTTCATTTACGGTGCCAATAGCAGTGGCTATTGCATGATAGTTCGTTGCATCACGTCCGGCCCAATTGCCTTGATATTTTTGTTGAACCAACTCATTGATGAAGCATGACTCCATGGGGTATGTCCAATTACCAGTATACAATATTACTGTTTGAGGTGGAAATCGAAGAGGAGGGGCCAGAGCATGTGTCTATATTTTCTTTTTAAATTTTTGTGGTGTGTATGATGTTTGCAAAGGGTCAATTTATATAGCCATTACATGTGTTCCCAATAATGTATTATATTGCCAGTAATCTAATATTGTTTAGTCAATATGAAATGACAGGCTATATGATAGTCTGAAAACAATTAAATTTGAGTATCAATGTGATCAGTATTGTGACAAGTAATGACAAAAGGAAAATATCTGGAAATATTTTGGCCCAATGGCAATGCATACATAATTACAAACTTCAATAACTTATAATATACTACCTGCCAAAAGTCACTGAAGTAAGAAAAGCAACACGCCATTCCATAAATAAAAGATACATGTGACAAGTGAAATTACAAGTCTCTGACCAAATAAAGGAAAAAACAGATGTTCAGGATTACTACATAGACATTACTACAACAAATTGAATGCCCAACTACCCGTCCAACTACTTGGCCAACTACTCAGACAATGAATGTTGACCTTAGAGTGCTTTTCCCAGTAACACCCCCAAGAGAACTAGAGAGATTAAAATGAACATAATAACAATGCAGATGAATAACCAGATCATATAATTAGAGGGTGAGCCATTCCCATTAACAAGAGAGCTGGAAACCTTATTAAATGATGAACATTCAACACTAGGACTAACTACATCCACCTTTCCTCGACGTCGTAATACGTCATCCATTCGATCATGTTCTGGTTTAGTGTTTGAACCACAAGTAGTTGCTTCCAACTCTTCCTGCTTTAGTTCATCACACCAAAAGAAATAACCCTTGTGTTTATTATTACATGGACATATGTAGTAACACCTACCAGGATAAGTTGATTTAGGTCCGGCGACACGACGAATCATAGTGCCATTTCCACAGCAGCACTGAGGAGACAAATTTACATTCATAGTTGGGTCCATAGCTGCAATTTGTCACACATTATTCAGCATCTAATAACTTATAATAAGTTAATAGGTAATAGAAGACGTAATGACATAAAATAAATTGCAGAGAACAGTGACATGACTGGTACAATTTCATTACAACGCAGCAAATCAAATTTAAAAAACAAGTCCAACAGTATGAAAATTCGCAACAACAAATAAAAATCCAAACATCCTCACATCACTCAGAGTTATAACACAATAAATGCCTAGTGTGATCTATGTTGATATTGATTAAACATGGTCATTGACAAGTTATCCTTCCAGTTGATCCAGTCTGCCGAAGTTTCAACACCATCAACATATTCTACATTATCCCCACTTAGTAATTCTGCTTGGTTACGAAGCTGGTCCCACTCTCTTTCTACTGGATCTACGGGCATCATTGAACGGATGTAATTGTGGAGCAAGAAGCAAGCCATTATGATCCTTACTTGGGTTTTGACCGGGTAGTAGGAAGCACTCCTAAGGATCCCAAAACGCAACTTTAGTACACCAAAGGCACGCTCTATAACATTACGAGCTTTTGTGTGCCACATATTAAAGTGCTCTTGGTGATTAACTGGTCTTTGCGAATGAGGGCCCCACTCCTTCATATGATACCGGTGCCCTCGGTATGGAACTAGAAATCCCTCACTATTTGCATAACCGTTGTCACAAAGGTAGTGATACCCTAGACAATAATATATAGTGTGATGTATATGTAGATATCTGAAATAAATGAAACTTAAGTGAGTGGACTGCAAATATAAAACATCAATACCCTTAGGGACTCTTAATCCATGTGGTCTAATGTCAGCATCTCGAAGAACTCGGCAGTCAGCTGCTGACCCTTCCCACCCGGGAAGCACATAAATAAATCTCATTTGTTGATCACACATACCAAGGACATTAGTAGCAATACTGTCTTTCCTTGTCCTATATCGAGGTTTATCAGCAACAGAGACTTTGAGATCAATGTAGGTGCCATCTAATGCACCAAGATATCCCTATTAATGAAACATGACATTTGTGATGTCAATTATAAAAAATAAATAGCAATTAAATTTAGATGGTGTTTAATGGATACCTTAAACCACTTCCACCTTGGATTTGTTGAGTCTTCAGGGACCGGAGTTGGTGTAACCAAAAACAAATCGTGTAGTTTTATAATTGCCTTGAGAACTAGGTGGATGTAATAGGAAATTGTTTGGCCTGACCTTCTATAATCAAATTTAACTACCATGTTCTTCTTATGGTGACCCAAAACAGATAAAAATATGGAAACTTGTTCTTCAACACACACATACTTATGATCGACCAACCCTCCTAACTCTCTCATTAGTAAACATAAGTGTGCAAAAATATTCCTATCCATCCTAAGATTTTGTACACAATCATAATCACTAAGATTATGCAACCTATCCAAATGGAGTACTTGATGTGGCATTCGTTCTAACATGGAATATGGGGCAGCATTCTCTACACGTCTTCTGACTCTCCTAGAGGTAATTAGGTTGTTAAGGAAAAAATGTGCTACTAATAGGACCATCATTCTTTGGTGGAATACTTCTTCAATCAAAAATAATATGATAAGACGTTTTCTCATTGTTGGAGACAACATGGTGTAGGGGGTCAGGTGGTGCCTGTATTTAATCATCCAACAAAGGACACTGAGTAAACACAAATACAAATAACCAAAAGACATGAGTGATCCCACACAACTGGGCAAAACCAACAAACATAGGTTACTGGACGGCCAATTTTCTGGCCAACATGGCCAAATAAATAGCATAGGACTGCACATTTCCAAAGAACACATTCATATCAACAACTAGCAGATTGATTTGATCCAAAATACCCAAACAAACATAAAAAACAATTCACTCTACTTGGATATAAATCATAAACAATTCCAATTTTAGGGGACCAATTACTCACACAAAATTCATACAAGAATGAGCCTATTACTTCTCAAAATTTCATATAAACATGACCAGATTATATCTCAATTTGCAAAACTCCAAAATGTGTTCAGTGTAATGGAAGAGAACCAAGAACTTGCACGTAAATAGTGGACAGTTGAGATGAGAAGGAGCAAATTCATACCAACAACTAGGGTTTGATATATTCGCAGCAATTATCGATGGTATTTTATAAATAGTTTCAAATAAGAGATGAGAAGAAGAAAATTCATACCAACAACTAGGGTTTTGATATTTTCGCAACGATTTGAATATTTGGATGCGCAGATTTGGGCTAGTGAGGGATTCTTGGATGTATGAATTGATTCGAGTGTTGGATCCTTGGATGTCGTTGTGGCTAACCTGGGAACCTTGCTCGTCGTCGTCGTCTCCCTCACACCAGGCTCGTCGTCTCCCTCACACCAGGCTAGTCATCGTCTCCCTCACTTTAGGCTCGTCGTCTTCTCCCTCGTGCCAGGCTCGTCATCATCGTCTCCCTCAAACCTTGCTCGTCGTCATCGTGGCAGTGGAACGAGGCTCGTCGTCGTCTCTCTAAAATAGCAGCCTCTCACTTATCAAATTATAAACCCTAATGTTTTCACTCAGTTGTGTCATGAAATTGTATCGGGGGGTTGAAGCCAAGATCTGTTTTGAGAAGAGCTACAGTGTTTCTCCCGATTTGTTTCCAAGACGGGCCTTATTTTCACGGGCCAAGATGTAAAGGTTTAAGGGCTACCAAACATCAACTAAGCCATGAAATCATTTTTTTCAGACCCTTTTTTGCGCTACCAAACGAGGCCTTAGGATATATATATGATTGTTTACAAAATGTGCACGTACAAATCGGTCAAGAGAAGTGCAAATGATCTTTAGCAAAATATGCACGTACCAATCTTACAAAAAATGTTCATGTATGGATCGTGCACAAAATATGCATTTATAAAAACTTCAAAAACTAAAAATCAACAACAAAACACCTGTAGTAAAAAAAAAGGGAAAAGTACAATATGGTTCAACAAATTGACAAAAATTACATATTGGTCCCGGGCAAAAAAAAAAATGCTTCCGTGCAAAAAAAAAAAAACTATTGTTTGAAACAATTTGTAAATATAGTGATTTTTTTGAACCAATATGTAAGTGACCCTAAAAAAATATGAAGAAATTTAATACGAGATTTTAATATTAAGAAATTTATATAATTTCTTAAGAAATCTATTGCGTAATGAGAGTAAGAGAAAGAGAGCTTCGGATATTTATAATTACTAGTTGTTTAACACTTGCTTAGCACGAGACTCGTCACTGTGCAAGTTTAGTATACGAAATTGTTGAGAAAGTGTGTCGGTTAATCTATTATTTTTTTAGTGAAGGCACATAATTCAAAATTAGTATCTGTATGTGGAAAAATATTGAATTAGAAGTTATTTGTATTTATATTTTTTTTCTTCTTTTACATAAGAATCTCCAAATATAAATATTTTTTTTATTAAAATGCTTCTTCCTTCCTTTGATCAATATGCATACACAGAAGCATGCTACAAAAAATAAACAACAAAAGTGATCTTTTCTTTGTCGATAAACATGGAGGAACTGGAAAAATGTACAATTAAACAACACAATCTCCACACCACAAATGTGCAAATAATTATCATATAGAGAGATTAAGATTGTTTTGTACAAGTCAAGATGTTAGTGCTACAAACACAGAAAAGGTTCCTCTTCCGTATCAAAAGGAATATGGTTACAAACAACACATATAAAAATGATAAAATGAGAAGCTCTAGAAAAGTTCTAAAGTAATTCAAATATCTGGTAGGCAAACTTCTAATGATCCTATGCAAATTTGTGAGCTACCTTGAGTATGTTCGACATTATTTTTTGAAATTTTACATTAGATTCGAAAAAAAATGTCGAAAAAATAAAAAAATTCAAAAAAATTACTGAACAAAGGGTAGTGTATTTCTCAAAAAGACAGTGTATTCATCTGGGAAGTGTATTTACAAAAAAGGCTAGTGCGAATAATCTGGGCCTTATTTTTTTTACTTTTGGGCCCAATTTGGTTATTGTGTTTATTCAAATTTGGGCCTTTTTTTGTATCTTCTATGTATTAAAATTCAGTTTCACCTATTGAGTACTCCCTTAGTCCATGAAAATTGGACTACTTCTTTTGCACGTGGTTTAATGCAATATGTTGGAGGATATTATGGGGTATTGTGAGGTCCGTTTATAAATTTAAAAATTGTATTTGAAAAGTATACAAACATGTTTTCATATACAATTTTTAAATTCGTAAATGGACCTCACAATATCATATAATACCCTTCGACAAATTGAATTAAATCACGTGCAATAAAGGTGGCTCAATTTTCATGGACGGAGGAAGTATTATGTTTTGCACGCGACAAATTTTTTCTAATCAATTGTTCATGATATTTGATTTATTTTTGGTCCCGATTAATATGTATAATTGGGCCTTGGACAGAACTCTTTAATATTTGTTTAAGTTTTGGCCCCATTTTTTTTGTAGTAATAGTTGATGTATTTGTGTATGGACTAGGATATTTCCACCCCCAATATTTCAGTAGTTCCACCCCTCCGTAAAATCTTATTTTTAAAATTAAATTAAAACATAATAATATCCTCTAAATATATTTAGTTTATTTATATATATATATCAGTTCACCAATTTTTTTGTACATATATTTTGACCGAATCAAACCCTTCAAATCCTAAATAGATGGCAAAAAAATAGCAAAATTTTAATATTTTGTGTTATAAATTTTTGGTTTTTTTTTTCAATCATGAAAGCACTTGCATAAAAGTTGTTCAAACATGTTTCACATCATAATTTTTTCATTTTTTCTCATACCTACGTTCATATCTGGTCCGCGAAACAAAAGAGGATTGCTCGACTTTTTTTTTCGAACAACAATATTTTGTTCGAAATTTATTTTCGAACACTTACAATATGTTCATAAAAAAGTTTCAAACAAAACTAAGTTGTTCCTTAATTTTTTTCGAACAAAACTCATTTGTTCTTTTTTCTTTGTTCGATTTTTTTTAAGAACAGTTCAATGTTCGGTCATTAGTTTCGAACATATGCTAAATGTTCAGCTATAATTTTTGAACATACCCGCTCCGGCCATGGAGGATGGCGACGAGTCGATAGTGTTGCCGGAGACTAAGAGGCGGTGAGAAACGGTTGTCCTATGGTTGATGGAAGGCGCGACAGAGCAGTTTCTGGCGAGAACAGGGCATAGGCGGTGCAACGGCTTCGAAGACGGTTCGTGGCTGTTGAACAGGGGCGCCGGCTCCAAGCTTCGAACGTCGGTGAGGACAGGGGCGGAGCTTCTGGTCTGCGATGAATCGAGGATTCATCTTCTCCGATCTGAAGGCGGCGGCTGGGATGCGAACGGTGGTTTCTTCTACGAGTTGCAGCGGCGTCGCTGGCTCATCAATTTCAGTGGCAAGGGTATGGCGGATCGGCGAGATTCAGGTTGTGAAGGTCGAAGTCTGGTGCTGCTATGGTGAGAGAGTCAGGAAACGCCATTCTTGGCTATTGAAAGATTCTAGAATTGGGGAAGGTCAAGATCGTGGGGTGAACAAGCAAACCTACGTTTCTTTTATTAGGAGAGGGGTTAATTTGAGAATATTATGGTGGTGAACAGAAATTTTTAAATTGTGAAGTGAAGGAAGGAGTGAACTACACAAAAATGAGGGGAAAATATCCGTGTCCTTTGTGTATTCCGGATATATAAATATGGGTTTGAGCAAATGATAAAATTTGGTAGACTAAGTACATTTTGGGCCATTTTTTTTAAATGTAATTCCCAAGCCTTTTTTTAAAAAAAAAATTATAATTCTCAAATTCATATTGTAATTGTGCCAATATCAAAATTATTTTTGCATATTGTTTTGCAAAACTAAGTCAACCTTTTTGAACAATTAACTGATCAAGTTTGCACAACTTCTATTTTTAATCTGCACAGTATAAAGAAAGATAAACAGATCAAGATTGCACAGGATTTATCATTTCATTACATGATAAAACTAACATATTTCTACTAAATATTCAACTAAAACCTAGTCTATATTAATGTCTTAACCATGTACAACAAAAACCATAATGTTAAACATTATAAGTTAGCAACTGTCATCCCAAATGCTAGCCAAAAATACATAACCAAATATACATCTATCATAACATACAAAATCCAAAATCTCAAAATGTAACCACAAAAACTAATATCTTCATTGGAATGCAAAGCTCCACCTTGTCTAGTTTTATAAACCTGATTTTTTTTTATTACTTTTTGCGGTAATTCCCTTCTAAAATTATGCTATACTCATTCTTTTTTGCAGTTTTATGTACCATGTATTTCTCAATATGGTGATACACAATGACAGTCTAGTCCAGTAACCTGGACACTTGCTGTAAACAGTCTTTAAAATTGGCTCGACCAATGGTCTTAATAGAAAACAGTAAACAAGTTTGGCCTTTTTATAAATTACACAAAAATATATACAATAAATTTACAACTATCATAAACTTCTACCCAAATTTGTTTTGAACCTGTGAATAGAATATGGATAAAGATCAATATGCTGAAGATTATGTAGTAATTTTTAAGGTTTGACTATTAAATACAGATATATTATGCAATATACCATCCTCCAAGTGATTGTTCATATGGTGAAAAAGCCAAGGCAGTCACATTCCAACATTCAAGAGATACACTAGATAAAACTCTTTCTTATAGGTTTCCATGACATTGTCTTTTCAAGGAATCCTTAGGTCCGAATTTTGGTCCATTTATAAGAGATCTTTTTTCTAGCCATTTTCCATATTTCTTATTTGAAAATAGGTTTCTCATATAGCTGTCTATAGTGATGTTTGAAAAAATTCAAACTAAACGAAAGCTCCTGACTTGAATTTTATTTTTTAGGGTCAAATAGCAAATACCTATGATATTCGAATTGGTAATCATCGTTAAAAGATGGAATGAAGGAGTGCGCAGAACTTAAATCAAGTTATGTATTGACTATGACTCTAGTGTGACATATTTGACACATTTACCTCGTTCATCTTATAATGTTTTGGAACCATATAGACAAATGTATAATTCATGATCTATAAGCTCTAAAACCTTTATATGGTGGGCTTTCGATTAACAATATTGAGAATTTCCCAATTCAAATATTTCACAATAATATCTTTTACCACTTGAGCTATACCCCATCTTTCAAACCTAACTTATGCACCAATTAAATTTGTTTACTCCAAATAACCTGAATAACACTTCTCAAACAAGAAATTTTAGCACATATTTTGAGCAACCACTTCAATGGCAATTATAGTGGGAAGCAAGACTATAAGGCAGAGCAAATCCAAAAAGCTTGCCTCAATTAGGGCTGGAGAAAATATCGAAAATACAGGTATACCGCACTTATGGTATCGAAAATTTTGATATGGTAACGATATATAAATATAGAAATTTCGGTATATCGCGATATACCGAAATATTTTTGGTATATTGAAATACTTCGTTATACCAAAAATATTTCGTTATATCAAAAATATTTCGGTATACCGAAAAAATCAAAATTTTCGGTATACCAAAAATACCAAAATTTTTGGTATGAAATCAGTATAATTTTTTTCGATATGACAACGATGTGATATTTTTCGATATCGAAAATTTCGATACGATAACGATATGGCGAAAAAAAATTCAGTATGCCGTGCCGCCCCCTAACCTCAATTTGTATTGCTCTTTTGCAACTCTTAGAACATGAAGTGGAAATCTAGTAATCATGGATCAACAAGTCGGGGTGAGAAAATTAAAAATAAAGTTGAATCCAATTTTTTTTTTCTACTAATCATGGATCAACAAGTCGGGGTGAGAAAAATAAATATAGAGTTGAACCCAATAACATTGTAAAATCATTAAAAGAAAAAAACTTATACGCGATGGTCTCGTACACGAAACAAAATCACATTAATTTTTCTATTACATCCATGAACATATAGAGCATTAGTTCAACCTTTTTTTTTTTTTTAAAGAAAAACATGACTCAAATATAAAAATAGAATTTCATCTAATTTTAAAAAAAAAACATACTCAAATATAAAAATAGAATTATCTTATGAGGCAGTTTCCAACCAAACTTCGACATATAACAGTTCTCGTGTTATCCATTAGCTGAAATTAAGACTTTTTTTTTTAAAGGAGCTGAAATTAAGATTGATTAAATCTCTCTTGTGCACCAGTTATACGGTGTAACTCTAGTTTATTTTTAAAAAGTTAAATAATTTATTATTAAAAAATATATCTTTTATAATTTAATTTTTCAGTTATAAACTGTTTAACTTTTCAGTTATAAACTGACTAATATATCCATTAACATTTGGTTTAAAAAAATCCATGTTGACCACCCAGCCACAAAGGAGTCGCCAATACTATTGCGCCTTTAATGCAAGGTATTTATGTAGCACATTAAATATTCTATTAAATGCTTTGTCAAAAAAAATATATGTATATATTAATGGGCCACCCCAATAAAAGTGTGGCCCAACTACGGCCCATCATCATTTCCACAATAAATACTCATCCGGACATCTCATATGGTTTCACTACAATCTTCCGGAGAATATTAAATAGTGATTTTTTTGTTATCGGTAAATGTTACTCCCTCTGTCTTCCAAATTTATTTCCACCTGTGTGGCCACGGATTTAAAGAAAATGAGATAAAGTAGATAAAGTAAGAATAATGTGGAATAATTTGTGAGTGTGATAATAAAATAATATTTTCTAAAAGAGAAATGAGAATAAATTTGGAGGACGCACGAAAATGGAAAGTGAGAATAAATTTGAGGGACGGAGGGAGTAGTTGTTAGTAGTCAATTCACCAAATCTTCTTACACTCCAAGAATATCTCACTCAAGTGAGGAGTCTGATGGCCTATTAAATAGTGAATTTGATAGCAGTAGGATTAAACTTTTTAACCCCCATTCTTCATATCAGATCATCTCTACCATTTAAGTTAATTTGCTTTCTTGAATTAAAAGATATTGATATGTTTATTCAGTTTATTCTATATTTGGTTTCGTGTTAAGTTTATCATGTATTATCATATTAGATGGAACAATTGTTTCATACAAAAGGGATTACTCCCTCCGTCCATGATATTTAGTCTACCTTAGTTGTGCACGGTTACTAAGAAAAAATTGATGTTGATGTGTAAAAGTGAGTGTATTAGTATAAAGAAGTGTTAATTATTAATAAAGTATTTGATGTGATGTGTAAAAATGAGCATATGTATATAAAAAATAAAAATAATGATTGAAAACTTTCTAATTTGGGTAGGTAGACTATTTATTGGGGACGACTATTTAAGACAACGTGGACTAATTTTCATGGACGAAGGGAGTATTAATTATCAATTCTGTCAGTTAAAATAAACTAGCCGTTTAACAATTATGTTTTTTAGCTTATAATAAACAGATTTAAATTTTGAAATTTAAAACCAATTTCAGATAAGTGTTATGAAAATTGATTTATGAATAATACCACCACCATCGCAATATACATATATGTACAAAAAAACAAACGCTCAACTTACTTTTTGTAAGAATTTAAAAGCCCTTAAATTTTTATTTTTATTTTTAAAAAATCACTTAAAATTCTAAAGAAGTCACCTTAGGTTGTTTCATTTCATTTAAATAATTTTGTCTTGCACACATGCATTAACTTGTGCACGTTTTAAACATCTGATAACAAAATATATTTTGTATGAAATAAGATTAGAATTGCATATTTTTTTAGTGTTAATATCAATTGATAATTTGTGCAATTTTATTATGCAATCACAACCTATATTATACTAAACTGACATATTATAATGCTAATTACTTCCTCCGTTCCCTTAAAAGTCGCTCATACTGTTTAGGCATAAGTATTACGAAATGTATGAAAATATTAATATAGTACAAGTGATGTGATGAGGAAAAGTAAAAAAATAATGAGAATTGTGTAAAAAGTATTGAAAATAATAATAAAAAAATGAATAGTAGTTTTCTAAGAAGGTAAAAAAGCAAATGAGCAACATATAGTGAGACTGGCGAAAATGACAAAATGAGCAACTTATAGTGAGACGTATGGAGTATTTTTTTAGTCACTAATTCAGCCACGTGTAGCTGTAAAATAATATAAAAATAGAATTTAGATTGCAATCGGTTAGCTCTACACGATATAGATTGCACTTGAATTAAAAAAATGTACAAATTATAAATTGATTAAAAATAGTTATAATACATATTACTCTTCGTCCCAACTCTTTCTTCCTATTTTTCCATTTTTGGACATCTCAACTCTTTTTTCACACCTTAAAAAGGAAATAATTTACACTCACAAAAGTCAATAAAATATATTTTTTATATTTTATTATTTAACTTCGTACTCAAATACTCTAATATTTTCTTAATATGTGTGTCTTGGTCTTTTTGAAGAAAGACCTGGGAAAGAGGTAGTACAGATTTACATTATTTTTTATGAGCATCTAAAAGAAACAAAAAGGATTCATGATCGATTAAATCATTATTTAATACATCCACATCTTGACAAATCAAGATAATTAACAGCTCTTTCTATATAAGCAGTCGTAAAAGAAAAAAAGTGGACTAATTCATTGCTAATTATTTGATGCATAACATGATACGTGTGCATATATTTTAATTTTGATTTAACAAGTCATTCGATAGTCCAAGACACAGATTTAAAGGCTATGATGTTTTAATGCAGACAAATTGATGATACACCTAAAAGAATATAAACATAAATAGTCAATATCATTGGATTAGTCAAATCGAAAAGCTGCAAAAATGCAAAACTATGATTCCCACACCATTTTTTCCTTACAATTAAGGAAAATCATAATTCATAAAAATCTATTTAAAAAATATATATTCTTTTTAGTTGTTCGTTGCTTTTTAGTATACGGATTAAGGTAAAAGTGAAAAAGTATAAATGGTGTGGTATGATGAAAAAAGTAAAAGGTATAAGTGATATGATGAAAAAAATAAAAAGTATAAGTGATATGATGAAAAAAGTGAAAAAGTAATAGGAATAATGTAAAAATTAACGAAAATAATAATAAAAAAGTAAATAGTAATTTTTAAAAAATAAATAAAAAACAAATATAAACATATAGTGGAATGAACGAAAATGACAAAATGAACAAGATATAGTGAAATGAAGTGAGTATTAATTATTTTTGTTTAATAGTATTATCACCTATTAATACATATAAATGAATTAAATATTTAATATTGAAATTAGTTTTATGATGAAACTGAATCACTATTTAATTCTAATACGTTTATTGACTATATAAAAACTTGGTAAAATGATCTTATATATTAGATGTGATATTTTTTAAAAGTTTTTACATTGTGATATTTAGACCAACCAAACAAGGCATTACGAGCGCAATGCATAAGCAAAGCCATCGGATATTGATGGAATTAAATGATTGATTCCATGTGTGCTAAAACCACTTTTGCTTTCATATTACCATCTCACGTCGGATAAAAACTTATGTGAATCACTTTTTTATCATCAAATATTAGTATTACATATACATAACATTATTATTATTATTATTATTATTATTATTTTATTATTTTATTATTATTATAATACACTATTACTATTAAAAAATAAACACTTTTTAAATAGGAATAATGGATAATAATAATAATAATAATAATAATAATACTAATAATAACAACAAAACAATAATATCTTATCTTACCGTACTTTATAATATTTGATAAAGATGAGCAATAAAGTGATCGTTTGTACGTACAAAAAAAATTAAATATAAATAAAAAAAAGTTGAAAAAAATCACACACTTTATCGATCTAAATATCTGATGGGGTTGGATTGCCTTTCTTAGTACAATGTTTGGCAAAGTTATATTTTTTTGTTTAATTTTTTAAGATAATATCAATTTGTACGACTCATATGAGTTGTTCTTATATGGCTATAATTATTTTTATATACGTTGAAGGCAAAACGTGTATGAATGAAAGATGGTTTTTTTTTTTTTTTTTTATTTGAATGAAAGATGGTTATTGCAACAATAATTGTGGTGTCTCTAGAGTTCATGATAAATTTGAGTTCTTGCAAGTGAAATTATAAACCACTCCCACTTCATAATCAGATTAATTTACGAGTGAAAAGATGAAAAATGATGGGTCAATATATATAAAAAATTTCATATTAAATTTCAAATAAGATAGTTCACAAATTGAAGGTAATAATGGTTGAAAAATACATTTTTGAAGAAAGTTTCTTTGATTCAGTATATACTATTTATGTGATTTGTACTTTGGTGAATGAGAATTTTGAATTTTTAAATTTGTTATAATAAATAAAAAATGAAAGATTTTCTGTACAACATAGTCTACAATAAAAAAAATTATAAAGAAAATGGATATATAAATATAAATTATAGAGAAGATAAAAATAAAAATATAAATATATATAACTTTTTTTGGTGCTAAGGTTTCGAACCTAAAACCTTAAGAGAAGCATATTCTTAAATCTCAAACTCCCGCTGCTGGTCAAACCCCTAGTGGTCATCTCATTCTAATTTCAATATGAATTTCTTCAATTTAGACATCTTAATTCTAACACCATTTTCCCTTGGATCAATACTTTGATCTCCACCTTGAACGCTTGCTTGCAGTAACAACATCAATAACATTAGAGTTTACTCTCCCTAGTGGAGTAGAAGGAGATTCTCCCAAAACTACTTTTAGTTAATCAGATTTTTACCATTAATACAGAGCCAATTCCAATAGATTTATTGGAGGGTTCCATTGGCGTGCATCCGGTAGAATTGAACCTACGAATTTACCAATTATGAGTTGGGCGCTTTAATCATTCAACCGTGGATGCTTAGGGGGCTAAGCTCTTCGTACTTGTTATTGAGGCTTGTAAAATATCAAGTTGTTTTGTATCATAATCAGAAGATAATGAAATAGAATTGGGAGATCTATTAAAAGAAATATTGGCATAAGTGTTGCCAATATTTTTGGAGGAATATTTGGAACATGAACACAATCAACAGTCTATTAAAATTGAGCACTTCGATAATCAACCACTCTAGGGTCACTTAGTAACACATTTGAAATAATAAAGCTTGGTATATAACCAATTATAATTTTCTTCTCCAAAATTTCTATCAAACTCTTTATTCTCGAGAAGTTGATATTTCAAGTTTGGGTATGGAAGCAACCCTCTTCCAAAAATATTCTCACCATATTACATAACATGATTTAAAATAGTTTGACCCAAATCAAATTGATTCAAAGATGACAATCATAGATTAAAATAGTTGTACAATTGGCTTGCTTTTTTTATCAAAATCGAATTATAAATAACAAGTTTATGTAAAACAGAGTATAAACTTGTTAAATATATGTCTGTCCCATTCAGGGGCGGATCCAGGAATTAGTATTGGGGTGGGCTGAAAAATAAATGCTTCGACACATTAAAAATATTTACATAAAAAAGTATTTCGATGTTCATATAAGTTGTGCCTTAATCTATTATTCGCACCTAAACATTAGCAAATTTGATATTAAAATATTAATTTATATAAGATAAAAATTTAATACATTAAATACACATTCATCTTTAACAAACCAAATAATAACATAAAAATATCATAAACAAAATATACTAAATGTATTTTAAAAAATAATTATCTTGAATGATGTGGGTGAAATATTTTAAGAAAACCTTAAGTCCCAAAATTCCAAAAATTTGTTCCTTGTTGTTAATGATCTACAATACTTTATGCTTTAAAAATTAAATATAATTATTTTAAAAAAAAGAAGACGGATTGAATTACCGGGCCGCGAAATGTACCAAAGAGACAACACACTCACGAGTCACGCTGGAAGAAAAAAAAAATCATATTCAAAGTTTTAGAAATTTATATATATATGTATTGGGTATTTAGGCAAGTGGGCCTATTAAGTAAGTCATAGTAAATTTAATATATACTGGACTGTGGGCATAGTAATTCTAATTAATATATACACTGGGCATTAAGACTGACAATTAAATTTTAAAATTTGTACTGAGCTGCTACTATCATATTAATTATAATTATGTATATATATATATGGGGTTACTTTGGGCTTGCACTGGGCTAAAGCCCGGTGCAGCTAACCCTTAGATCCGCCCCGGTCCCATTATTACTTTAATATGTAATATAATACATATATTTAAAAAATGAGATTTAATGTAAGAGAGTTGAATAAAAGGAAGATATTTTATTTATTTTGTGAGTCTAATTTTTTTTTTTATTAAGGTGTGAGTTATATTGGAATATAGAAATAAAAAAGTGTAAAAGTTACTTTTGAACGGAGGGAGTAGTTATGTAAATTTGTGTGTGTGTTTTTTTCCCGTCAAAACACTCCATTTTTTCGAATTAAAGTTTATCATGTCAAAATTCAAAGTACAATATTTTCAGTAATCAGCTAAATCATGTTTGTAACCTATTTTAAAATTTAATAAGATAAAAATTTTAAAAAATTAAAAAAGACATCATGTCATTCGGGTAGTAACCCGTTGTAGCTAATATAGTGAACTAAAAAAGGTTGAATTTCAAAGGTTAACGAAGGGAGGAATAGGTCTCTTATGAACTCGAGTTCACATGAACTCGTATTACTATTATGTATAAATATTATTACTGTTATTCATATATACTATTACTATTGTAAAAATATACTTAATTTTTTAATAGTGAAAATGTATATATATAATAGTGATAGTGAATATACATAACAATGATAGTGTATATGCATGACAATGATAATTGATAATCCGAGTTCACCGTAACCTCGGATTCATACAAGTTTTTGTCTTGAGTGTCATAAAAAAATACAAAATTTTTGGTGCATTCGTGATTGACCAAATTTTGATTATGGACCGCTCAAAATTGATTTCGAAATTATGACTATTAAGGGTGCAGGTAATGGTTCAAATGCACCAAAACACACTTCATGAAAAAATGTATATTCCCAAATTTTGTCAACCAGTTGCCATAATAAGAATACAAAAATTAAAAGAAAAAACTAAATATAATAATAAATATTATATATAAAAGCACACACATATATATTTTATATAAGAGTGGCAAATATGACAAACATTCGCAAAGTAAATTCTTTAAAAAATTCACAATCCGTTCCAAACTGATGATCGGGTCCAAATTAGTCCTTAGTGAGCAGAATCAAAATGGCATTCCTATGAGAATTTAGTAGATTGGTAAAGTATTATATAAATCATTTTCATGATATAAATTATTTTGTGATACAAAGTTTATATTTATGAATTTATTATTTTATCTTGTTAAAAAATGGTTCATGATATAAATCGCTTTTACACAATACCTACTTTAATAGATTATGTTGTTATGGAAATTAAATAAATGAATTGTTCTCACATACTTTTACAAATTTGAATTTTTAGATGAGATAAAAACTTTTCATGGTATTAGAGTCTAAGAGTGAAGGAGAGTATTAGGAAAATTAAATATAAGTGAATTGATTCTACGCCCTTCTATAAGTCTGAATTTTTAGATGAGGTGGAATCTTTTCATATATTTGTAGATTATAAAAAACTATTTTTTTTTATTAAAAGATAATATTGAGATTGTGTAAATTATATTATATTTGTAGATCATGGAGAAATAATTTTTTTACTAAAAAATAATATTGGGATTGAGATGTGGATAAAGATCTCTGAAATAGAGGAATAAATGCATGAAAAGTAAGAGCATAAAATCTAAAATAATTTTATAAAAGAAAAAAAAATTATTTCTTGTTGGAATGGTAAAGATGGATTAATCTCTTTTTTCCCATTAACAGATACATATTATCTCCAACGAAGAAATAGTAGGTATTTCGAATCATTTTAAGGGATATTTGGCTATAAGCTTTTAAAATATTTCATAGTTTATAAATCTTAAAATATATTTTTTATATTAAGCTGTAAAAAAATAAATTGAGGTATTATAATTTATTTTTCTTCCACCCACCCGCCTTACCCGGGACCCATCGCTGTTTCACATCCCCTCTCAACAAAAAAAATTATAAAATATTTATTTTCTATTATTTTTTAAAAAAATTATGATAAATTATCAAAGAATTTATAAGTTATATTAGTCAAACACTTCAACAACTTACAAATTAGTATTTAAATATAATATTTTATAAAATTTTAAAATAATTTATAAAAAATTAAAATATATAAAATATTTAAAATAAATTTAGCCAAACACCTTCAATTTTATTTTTTATTTTTCAAATCATAGAATAAGTTCACATTTACAAATTAACGGTCGACTTTCTTCAGATTTCTTGAAATTTATTTTCTGATTACGTAATTACTTACGGTTTTTCAAATGTAGTCACAATTCCATTATTTAACATCATCCCACGTAATTTGTTTCACGTCAAAGAATATAATATCAATAATAGAAGTAGTATTAAAAACCGATGGCATAATATTGTATTATTACCATATTGTTTCCACAATCCAAAATACATATTCTAATCAACTATAGACTTTTATTAAATTAAATTTTGCATGTGGATATGTATGTTAATTATCAAAACATCTATAAAAAATAAAGATTATGTGCAGTTGGAACATATTAATGGTAAAATTGATTTACAATTAATATTTTTTAATAAAATATACCATTTAAAATAATTATACTCCGTTGCTTCAAAAGTTTACTTACTTTTTTTTTAATTCGTTTCGCAAAAGTTTACATACCTAAAATAAAAATATTCCTTAAAATTTCTAACATCAAAATCTACATCTCACAAACTTCACTCTACACATTTTATTTATTAGTATATTTTTTTAAATCACATATAAAGCACTGCAAAAATTTGAGAAATTAAAGTAGTAATAAAATTAGAAACTAATACTTTATAGTAATTTTTTTATTTTTTAATGAAAATAATTTATACTACTTTTAAATAAATTATACATGAAATTTGTTCATAATGTACTTTAGAAAAATAAATATAGTTTGAATATAAAATTATGTCCATAAAAGATTCATAGATTTAAAAGACAAAAATTTATATGAGATTATTTTCATTTTTAATAGAATAAAATATTACTACTTTTTAAAAGGTTATATGGTACATCCATCTTTTGAAAAGTAATTCAATTAATTTAGTGTAAAAGTGTATATTTACTTTTTAAATTCTAATATTAAAAGGATATACGTTACATTTATATTTTAAAAAGTATTTCAATTAATTTAATATAAAATATATTACTTTTATTTAAAATGATATATGCTAATTCAATTAATTTAATATAAAACGTATACTTTTTTCAAAATTTTGTCTTAAAAGAATACATTTTACCTATACTTTTTAAAAAATTAAACAAATTACATAGAAATGATAATATTTCTATTTAAAATTAATCATATCCAAAGACCTTTTATTTTTTTTGGCAAAATCTAGTGTGTGCACATATTTTCGTAAAATTAGTTTGATAGATACTAATTATTTTATTAAAATTTATTAATTAATTTATGAAAGTTGCAGAATGGTTTAAAAAGTAACAATATTTACAAATTGATTTACAATATTTGCACAATAGTATAACTTTTACCTACACTGAAGTATATTTTTTTTGTACCGAAATAATTTGTAAGTAGTGTCAATTTTGTAAACTAGTTTATAATTTTTTTCTTAATTTATTATAAATTATTAAAATTGACTCACACGATCGAGGTCTATTTTATTTTTCTATACAAATTCAAATATTAGTAGACTACAAATTGCAAGTAAATTTTTTCTTATTTTCATGAAACTTATTGGAATTTATGTGAACTCAAATTTTCAATTAACACTATTATTTATATAAATTATTATTATGTAGTTAGTTATAATGATTAAAATTAAATGCTTCTTTCATTCGTAATATTTATTCTAGCCTTTTATTTTTGTCTCTCTCAAATTTATTTTTATATTTTAAAAAATATATTATTTTATTATACACATAAACAATTACTTTATTTATTATTAGATTCCACAATTATTTCACATTACTCTTACCTTATTGATTTTATTTTAAAAAAAGTAAAGGAATATTAAATACTCATATATAATAATATTGAAAATTCAAATTTATATGAAAAAAATAATAAAAAAGTTCGAATTTATGTGCACTAGAAACATAAACACCGGGTAAGTCTTGGAAAAAAGGTATCTGCGCACGCTGCCAATATGGGTAACCGAAATAATGACGCATAGAAAGCGTAACCCCACGACACAAACGACGCCGTATCCATCCAAGTATGCCTCCCACCGCACGTGCCACGTACTGCTATATAAGTACCACCTCAGTTTCAAGTGATGACACCTCTACTCACAATTCTCTCTATATCCGATTTAAAAAAAAACAAAAAAAAGGAAAACGATTTAAACATTTCACCAGAGAACTAGAAAAACCAATGGGAGAGGTTTCTCTCTTTCTCTCTACCTCCCTCTCTCTCATCATTTTATTGATCGATTTATTTATTGGCTATTAATTAATTATGTGTGTGCAGGAAGGGAAGAAACCGGCGGCGCAAAATAAACCTGAGGAGGTGAAGAAGCCGGCGGCTGCGGAGAAGAAAGGAGAAGCCCCGAAGGATGCGGAGGATGGGAAGAAAGACGGCAAGCAGGCGGCTGCGCCGCCGCCGCAGGAAATCGTTCTGAAGGTCTTCATGCACTGCGAGGGGTGCGCTAGAAAAGTGAGGCGGTGCCTCAAGGGGTTTGAAGGTAATTTAGAATTAAAAATTAATTGAAAAATTGGGTGTCTCTTTTTTGGGGATTTTTTTTGTGATGTCGCAATCAATCAATTAAATTCCGGCATTAATTAATAGTTGGTGCATGTTATTAAATTTAATGCGTTTTTTTAAAATTTTTGGGAAATGTTTTAGGCGTGGAGGAAGTGATTACCGATTGCAAATCGAGTAAAGTGGTTGTGAAAGGTGACAAAGCGGATCCGGTGAAGGTTTTCGAGAGGGTCAAGAGGAAGACCCACCGCCACGTGGAGCTTATCTCCCCAATTCCAAAGCCGGAGGCGCCGGCGACGGAAGAAGCTCCGAAACCGGCTGAGAAAGAGGTGGTGGTGGCCAAACCGGAAGAGAAAAAACCGGAGGTTTCTCTCTCCTCTCTCTCTCTCTCTTGGATTTTTGCTGTATGTATGATGGCGTAATTAATTGGGTCTCCTTTTTTTTTATTCGTTGTTTTTTCTCAAAATTAATAAACAATTTTGTATTTTTCAGTAACATTTTGTAATAGTATCTGTGTGCAATTAATTAGTGTTTGCTGTAGCCTTCTGTGATTACAGTGGTGCTGGGGGTGTACATGCATTGCGATGCTTGTGCTGAAGAAATCAAAAGGCGCATACAAAAAATGCAAGGTAATTAATTGGCCTTCCTTTTTCAATAAAAGAAATTTGCATTTCTTTTTTAAAAGCAAAAAAAATTAAAATTAAAATTAAAAATAGAATGCAATTTTGATTCCCTTTTTTGCAGATATGATTGCTCTATATCTTTTCAATCCTGCCCACCTTTTATATGAGCAAATTCTTGTTTTTTTAAATTATATTAGTAGTTTTATTGAATAGTATCATTTATTTCTGATTGACTTTGTTTTCATTAATCAATACTTTGTCGATCAGTATTAATTGATTTGGTCCGGACTAGTTGTTTTGGTTAAACAATTAGCTGTGATTGCAAAGGCTATTAATTTTGTTGTGATCTCTCTCCCTCTCGATAGGATAAAATCTTAATTCTTATCTGCACATTCTTTGTATTTATTTATATTCAAATAATTTCAAGATTCTGTTTGAATTCCCCAAATTTGAAATATTATTTTCAATTCAATCCCGCGCTCAATATTGTCTATAGTCATTATTAATTAATCATCAACGTGGGATAATTATATACATGCAGGAGTTGAAATTGCGGTGCCTGATCTTAAGAGCTCACTAGTCACCGTGAAAGGCGTTTTCGAACCCAAAGACCTTGCGGAGTTCGTGTTCAAACGAACGGGGAAACACGCGACAATTGTGAAGGTGGACCCCGAAAAGAAAGGCGAGGAGAAACCGAAGGAGGCGAAAGAAGAGAAGAAGGCGGAGGAAGGCGAAAAGGAAGCCAAGAAAGCTGAAGAGGCTCCAAAAGAAGCTGGCGGGGGAGGAGATGCGGCGCCGAAGCCGGACGGAGCGGCGGACGATTCCAAGATGGAGGTGAAGAAGAATGAGCTGTACTATTACAACCCACAGTTGTATAATCCTAGGTTTATGCAAGAGATGAATAGTTACCCTCCACAGATATTCAGCGATGAGAACCCAAATGCATGCTGTGTGATGTAAATTTGGGAGGAAGTGAGGGGCAAAAGGGGGAATTCATTGAGGGCAACATCCTGGTGTGCTCTACATGTGGTGATGTCTTGGGTTTCACAGTACAATTGTAGGGAAGGGGGTAGAATTTTGTGAGGATTTATTACCTTTTTATTTTTCTATGTTAAAATCTTTGTCGCATAGCAATAATAATACTAATAATATACTAACCTATGGAATATATTATACTCTTTTGGTACATTATTTTATCTTGGTTGAGACAATAATTGGTGATTTGCCTTTGCTTCGAGGGAAGGAATTAAGAGGTAATTGTTTTTTTTGTTTGGTTTGAATTCGAGTCGTCCTAGATTTGGTCTTGTGCTACTTGCTAGTATTAGTTACTGTTATATAGATTTGAATTGAATAAAATGTACTAGTATAATGACAAATTTGTTTACCCCAATATTAGCATGCATTTACTTTAGCCAATATTGGTATGCATAAAATTCCTGTAAAAAAATAAAAAGTATGCATTTTTTTTTCTACATGGGTATAACTTTTAAGTAGTATGTATAGATGAAATTTGTTCATGAAAATTGGTTTGGAATTGATATTTTTTATTAAATAATTAATATTTTCAGAGAAATGGGTAGTCCTATTAAAGTAAGTTTTTGGTAAAATTTATTTACAATTCAAGGAATATGGTGATTTACATATAGGTTAAAAAAATTATTATATTTACAAATAGGTTCTATGCAGAAAAAAATGTGCTTCTGTGCTGAAAAAAAAAGGGAGTTGAATTCCCTCCATTTAATATTTTCTCAATTTTCTCCATTTAGTGTAAATCTCACTTATTATCATGGTTTCATAAATTTATATATTTATTAATTATTTTAATTATGTATGGAATCCATGATAATAAGTGAGATTAACATTAAATGGAGGAAATTAAGGAAATATTAAATGAAGGGGATTCGATTCCGAAAAAATGTATTTCTGTGCAAATATTGTGAATGTATTTGTAAATGTAGTGATTTTTTTTAACTTATATGTAAATCACCCCAAGGAATATTTATAGTGTATGTATAAAAGCATATGTTGTGTTGGAGTATTATGTTGATTCGATCTACACATGTTAAATGGGTCACGGCTGGCGGGTTGACCTGTTTAACCCTATAATTTTGGAGTTAGACTCGAGTATATAGTGACCCGTTTAAAATTGAGTATTTTTTGCAGGACCGGTTAACCCGTGTAATAAACGGGTTAGCCCGGTTATTTTTTTGAATTAATTGTTAAGTTAATAATATTAAATTGTAGGTTGTAATCTGTAATCTGCTAAATAATACTCCCTCCGTCCCTAACCAATTTGCACACTTTCTATTTTAGGTTGTCCCAAATCAATTTGCACACTACTTAAAAGGGAAACATCGATTTGCGTGCACACTCACAAAACTTTAAAAATATTTACCCATATACCACTACTTTATTTAAAAAATATATTTTTCTTAAACCACGCGTCATTCCAGGGGTGCTAATTCCCCTGGTACGGAGGGAGTAAACTTACTTAAATGCCAATAAATGTGAACGTACATGACGACAGATTTAATGGTTTATATATTATTAATTTATACTTATCTATTACTCCCTCCGTCTCGTAGGAATTTGCACCCTACGGGACGACACATTTTTTAAGAAAATTTGTTTTATATATAAAGTAGTGGCATATGGGTAAATATGTGTAAAGGTTTGTGAGTGTGCACGTAAATCAATGTTTCCTTTTTTTATAGTGTGCAAATTTGTGTGGGACGTCCCAATAAGAAAAGTGTGCAAATTCCTGTGGGACAGAGGGAGTATTAATTTAATGATTTATCAATATATTTTTAATATTTTAATTTAATTATATTTTTTCATTTTTGAAAAGTATTTTGAAATATTAACCTCAGTAATGAAAATATGGAATCTATATATCAATATAATATTAAAGAGTATTTATTTGATAATTTTGGTAAAAAAATATTTAGGTGGTGTATTTTTTTTTAGTATTGTTGTTTTTTGGCATTTACAATTTATGTATTTTTCTATGTTATAAATAATTATAATTTTTAATTATATTGCTTAGATGTAGGATTATGTGTATTTCTTGAATAAAATGTGTTTATAAAATATTCAGAATTGATTGAATAATTTGGAATTTTATTAATTTAACTTATCCATTTTTAAGAATTTTTTGAAAAATTGAGTATTTGGTACAATATAATTTTTTTAAGAGTTTTGTTCTTTTTTAACTTTTTTTGTTTATTAGAATTTTTTTTGGTCTTTATTTTTATTTTAAAGTGAGTAATAATTTATTTGAAATCTTTCTTAAAGAATATTGAAATTGTCTTAAATCTTAAAAAAATTTTAAAGGGAAAATATTTAATTTACAGTTAAATCATGTACTAAACTTTTGTCATACCTGTTTTTTAATTTTATTTTATATGATATATACAAGTATATGTATTTGTATTTTATTATGGGTGACATTCATTTTCTCTTTAATTAGTTTAAAATTTCTTTTGTTTGAATATACATATATATATATATATATATATATATATATATATTGTAATTTTATATACTCATTAGTTTAATTCAAAGTAATATATATGTATTATTCTTAATCATATGTATCAAAAATGATATATAGATAATATATTTCACATATCAATTAATTTTTGGTATATTGATTTATTCATTGGCTTAGTTTTATACATTAAAATACATTAACTGATATAAATTTTGTTATTATGTATATGCTATTTTATTTTTATAATCTTTTAATATGTACAATGATTAGCTAATAATTATATTTTTTTTCCTTTTCTATATTATTAGACATTCTAATAAGATGTGATGATACTATATTTTTAAAGTTATAGTTAGCATGTAATAGTGAATAGTAATGTTTTAGGGTGTTTTTTTATTTTTATATTTTATAATATTAGGTTTCACATTGTGTTTTTAATTTAATTTTGAATAAAATATATTTTTAAGTTTATTCTTTATTTTTTATGTAATGAAATATGTATACGATTGACTTTCGTGCAACATACGGGAAAGTACTATCCTAGTTATTCATTAATACAAACAAAGGATAACATTTGATATTTAGATTTGATTTCGTAAATTAAAAGAGTTCTTCGTGAATTTTATAAATAGATAACTTTATAAATTATGTTTAGATGCAAACAATGTTTGAATAGTATCACATTATTATAATTATGACTTTGTATTTTATATTAAACTTTTTTTTTACCTCGAGCCCGTTTGTAACTCATTTATCCCGCGGACCACTAAGGTTAGGATAAGGTTCTGAATATTAGTAGCACGTTAAGAACAAACCGCTAAAGCCCATGATTGTTAGACTCGCAGCCTGTTTAACATCTCCAGTTCGATCCAATCGAATTAAAATTATCAAAAATTTTATGTCAAGGACCTGATCGTATTGAATTGTAGCTTGGACTGAATTAAATTATTTCAGTTTCGTCAATTCGGTCTATTCGATCTAAAATAATTTTAAAATAAAAATTGTATTTCATCGAAATAAATATTATGCCTCATGCTATAATTAAATTTAATTTAAAACCAACAAATGAAAGAGAAACGATACAAGTTTAATAAATGTTTAAATAAATACAACACAATTAAGTTCACAATATTAATTTAAAATGGAACACTTGCATATGCATATTTAGTACCACTGCACAATCCAATTTCTATAATAACTAATCACAATGGATTACATGCAATGCCGACCTCTGTTATTGTGATGGATGATTTTTTTGTCTTTTAAACTTTTAAAATCCTTATGGACGTGTGGGCAGAGATTATGATTAGCGTACTTAAAATATATTTTAGTTAGAAAAAAAAGAAGAAGAAGATTATTCCTGATATTTTATAATTATTTAAAGATAAAAACTTATATAAAAATTTCTACCGTAGAAATTTATAAAAATAAACTTAAAAAAAATTAAAAAGACAAATATATCCTTCCGCATTAGCATACCAACATTACCGCATTAGCATACAAGCATATTATCGCATTACTCTTGCATGCCTCATCACATACAGTACTTTTCTTTATTTTCATTTTTTTTAGTTTATTTGTTTCATTTTTCTATTTAAGCTATAAAGTTTGTTTTTAATTTTTTATAATTATATAGGTAAATATATGTTATTATAGGACAAAATATGCATTATAATTCAAATTAAATATTATTATATTTTATTTATTTATTTTTATAAAATTATATTTTATTCTTACATTGACATACATTTGACCATGTAATAACACATATTTGCTTATATAGATAATTCATTAAATGTGTGTTACAATTAGAACAAATGTATATTACAATCATATAAATGTTATTCTTTTTATATATATTTATTTATTTGTATAGAGAAAATATTTTTATATAATATAAAAAGTAAAATGTGTGTTACTATAAGAATAAATATTAGTTTTTCAAAAATATATTATTTATTTTTATAGAAATAATTATTTTATTATATAATAATAACACATATAAAAATACTAAAAAGTGTATTACTACATGATTCAATATACCTAGAGTTTAAATGGATTATGAATAAACAACAAACACATATTTAATCTTATAAAAACTCATTTTATACTTAAAGTAACACAAATTTGCCTATATAGCAACATATGTTGGGAAACAAATGTATGTTACAATTAGAGCAAATGTATGTTACTTTAATATAAATGTTATTCTTTTTACATATATTTATTTATTTTTATAGAGAAAAGATTTTTATATAATATAAAGAGTAAAATGTGTGTTACTATAAGAATAAATATTAATTTTTCACAAATATATTTATTTATTTTTATAAAATTATATTTTATATGATAGTAACATGAATTTTCCCCGTATAGTAACACACATTTGCCCATATAGTAATATAAAATGAGTAGCAAATGGTGTGTTAAAATTAGAGCAAATATATGTTACTATCATATAAAATATTATTCTTTTTACATATATTCAATTATTTCTATAGAATTAATATTTTTATATAATATAAAGAGTAAATGTGTATTACTATAAGAATAAATATTAGTTTTTCATAAATATATTATTTATTTTATAGAAATAATTATTTTTTCATTTAATAACACATATAAAATAGTAAAAATTGTATTACTACATGATTATATATACCTAAATTTTAAGGGGATGCTGAATTAATAAGAAACACAAACCCATGTTGTCCTTAAAGTAACACACATTTGTCCATATAATAACACAAACTGGGGAACAAATTTATGTTACCATTAGAGTAAATGTGTGTTACTGTAAAATTGAATGTGTGTTACTTTATTTATAAATATTTATTTGTCCTTAAAAAATATATATTGTACTTATATAATATATATAAAGTATTAAAAGATATATTAGTATATTAAAAATACATTATAAACATAAATTAATAAAAAGAATAAAAAAATTAAGTAATATATATTTTATTTTTGCAAACTACATATTCTCTTTATAATTACTTTAAAAGTACAAAAAAATAATTTTTTAAAGAATTTGTAACACATATTTTATCTTTTAGCAACACATTTTTATCTATATAGTACCATAGTCTGAGAGCGAATTTTTAAATTTGTAACATAATATTACTTGCATTTTATTAAATCAATATACCTGCTGATAGGCGAACTAACCAAGGATAATTATAGAGCCAATTAGCCCAAGGTTAAGAAGGTCGCCTATATGCCCAAAAGAATCATGCCACTAACCTCGGCCGAGGTCAGCGTGAAGAGACTCGCCATGTAAGGATAGAAGCTCGCCGAGGTACCTAGCCATACCCGAGAGAGAAGGTCGGCAGAGAAGCTCGCCCATAGTCAATGGGACTGAGCCAAAGTCCACCTCTACACAGCCCTGGAATCACACAAGGCCTAGGAGCTCGTCCTTGAAGCTAGCCCAGACTCAGGGCATTGGTAGCGTGTGTTTGTAGAGCGGATAGATATGTGGTATGACAAGCATTGTAAAGGTAGCATTGTGACGGACCAAGGCAAGGGTCAGAAACCCTTGTCAACACCTAAAGTCAAATAGGCTCACAAGGTGCCACCTCACACTTCCTCACCTATAAATACTAAATTGGTCCCTCTTGTAATTCTTTAACCAAATTAATCATAATACACATTTACTTTCTCTCTAAAACTCTCTACTTTCTCTCTCTATATTATCCATTCAAGAACAAATATTCTTTAGATTATTGTTTGGTAGAATTACATGTCATAATAGCCACATAAACACATCGTTAGTAAATTCTATCAACAATATCACCTTCAAATAAATAAAAAATAAAATAAATTTTAAACAAAAAAAAAAGAGAGGATAGTATTACTGTTGGCAAGAATTAACATTACCCTTTGCATGACATAATTAGGCGAATTTATTTTGATCACCCTTTCGAATAAATAATAAATAAAATAAATTATAAAAATAAAACATTGCCATTTGGATACCAGGGGCAGTGAGAATATGTGGAGTGACCAGTAATGTGTTATGGGCGCTAGAGTCATTAGCGAAATTTCCCTTATTTTTGGATATCAGGGAAGTGTCCTCCTTTTCCTTATTTTTAGTAAAATTTCTACGCAAATGTGTCTCTTATTTAAATAATTAAAATTTAATGGGTATACCTTCATTAACAAGGCCAAGGCAAATCTAGATTAACCAAGCTAGATCAAGATTCAGGTTATTTGCACTAGCTAAATTGATTAAAGCCACAACTCTTTCAGATATTTTGACCATTTTTTTTAAAACTAATTTTCTTAAAGAAAATTAAAATATTCTTTTAAATTTTATTTATATACGAAAAAAATTAAAAAAAAATCAAAAATAAAATATTGAACATGAAATCGTATATTCATCCAAGTGAGCTAGTGCTAATAACCTGGGCCCTAGATCAAACCAAAAAAAGCCCAAAATATAATAAAATAAATTCAGGCCCAAGTAGTAAAGTAAATGAACAAAATCCGAGTGTGGAAGTAGCCTAATCTTACGGCCTAAAGAGAGTCAAACTGTCCCAACTTTCAAGAAAAGTAAAAGCTAACAAAAGATTGGTCAGCCCAATCAATTCCAAAGTAAATACTAATTAGATTAAAAAGTAAGTTTAAAATAAAATTTTGGCCCTATTTGATCATATTCATGTGACCTGTTAGCCTAATAATGGTTTTACACTTTTACCACATAAACTAATAGTAGCCTCGATAACTTATCAGTAAATATGAATCAGATTATAAATTATTCCCAAAGATGTGTTTTTACTTTAATAAATGCATATTTTTTTAAGAAAAAAAGATGTATGCAAAGTTATATTGTTAAAATAATAAAATGAAATATAAGAATAATAATATTTTATGTAAATATGTGAGTATTCTAAAGATAAAATTAAAATAATAATTTTTATTTATTAAATATGAAAATAATTATGGAACGAATAGAAAAAAATGTGTAAATAATTATACACGAATGAAGTATAAATTTAAGATATAAAATTTGGGCCTATTTGATCTAATTCATGTGGCCTATGGGCCTAATGAGTTTGGATAGTTTTACCCATGAACTCATAGTCGCCTCGATGACTTTATCATCTTCAATAGGATTGCAATTTTGAATTTTATAAAATGCTGTTAATTTTTAAAGACCTTTTGAATTACTCCCTTCGTCCCACTCTCACTGTAAGTTGTTCATGTTGTCATTTTCGTCCGTCCCACTATATGTTGCTCATTTGTTATTTTATCTTTTTTTGAAACTACTACTAACTTCTTTATTATTATTATTTTCAATATTTTTTACACTATTTTTATTACATTTTCACTTTACTCATCACATAATTTATATTTTTTCACTTTTATCTTAATTCGTGTGTCCAGAAGCAACGAGCAACTTATAATGGGACGAAGGGATATTTCTTTGAAATATACTATATTTTTAAATACAAATTTATGTAATACTATTGTATTATCTATTACTATATATAAAGAGGGAATAACTCAAAATTGGCCAGTTTGCTGCCGGTTCCAGGTTGCCATTCCACGCGTCCGCTTCCTCTTCTCCTTATCCATGCGACCCTTTTTGTTCAATTTTTTACAGTATTTTGTTATCTTCTCAGCGGTTCTTTGGGTGGCGTCTTTTTTCTCTGTTTGGTAGTGGATCATATGTCCTGTATCTTTAAGGCGCTGTTGATCCCATTTGTCAGGTAACCTGGTCCATTCTATATTTAATTTGATTTGTTATCGGTCCTCTGTTTTTTCATTTTTTAATTATTTTTTTCTGTTTTCTCTAAAAAAAAATTCTCTCTCTTTAATCGTTAATTTCTTTTAAACACAGGGTTTCTATTAGGTGCCAATTGTCGACATTTGTGATCGATTTGTGCTGAGTTTCAGTTCCAGGTATTCTATTTCATAAGATTTCGTTCAAATTCATTTTATATTTGGTGTGTTTTTAGATTTTGGGTTTATATGTGTTTTGATGTGCGGTTTGGGTTTTGTTGATTGAAGTTAGCTGGTTTATTATGATTTAGTGAGAGCTTTCAGAATTAATGATAATTAGTTTTAATATACAATGTTGTTTGGTTAGTGAATCTATCTTTTGAACTTAGAATTTTCAGTGTCCACCATATGTTTGATTAAATTCCTCAATGAAATCTATTTATAGTTCCTTTTTCACATCTTGGCTCCCTTTCTATATCAAACTCAAACCTCATTAAATGCTTTTGCAATTGCATCTAGATATTCATATGTAGATGTGTTATGTGATGTAGCATTAGCCGAGCACATTGAATCCTTCTCTTCATCATTTTCATTTTGAGTTTCTTCCCAATCACTGTTTTGCCATATGAATTACCAAAATGATTCCAATTGTAGCCTATAATCATGTACATGGTAATGCAAAAGTTGAAAGAGATTATGAATTGTCAAACCAAAGCCTAAAACTACACAGTGAGATTTTCCTAATATTCTCAAGTTTGATATTAGCTGGCAAGACCATTTTTCACTCCAAGTTTATTATCATTAGTTTCCAACTGTTTTTTTATCATTTAAATGACTATGTTTTCCAGTTAGTAATCTAGAAACATATTAAAGAACGTTCAATGCTAGAAATAAAGCAACAAATATACCTATTTTTAGCATATTCTTATCATACGTGCCCTATATTTTAGTGTGTGGTTGTGGTTTTCTTTTATAAGAACAAAATTAATTAAATTAATATAATTCTTTTAATTTGTATTGTTAAGAAAATTTTACTATTTTTTAAAGTATGTTCCAAGGCATGTTTCATGATAAACCTTGAAACCCAATCACGACAAGAAATTTGAACTCTGTCAAGATTATGAGGAACCAAACCGTGTTTAAAACTCACTGGTTATAATATAATGAAGAAACATGAATTAACTACTTCATCGACTAACAAGATGATCAAAACAGAAATTTAGAAAATCTACACAAAAGTTGGCCAACAAGCATTTACATAAACACCTTGGTTATTAGCTACTTACATAATTAATTTACAAACCTCTCTTGTATCTTTGCATACCTTTTAGTCTGCTACATTGTCCATTGTATTAATATGGAAACATAACAGTCTTAGGAATTAGGATATTGTGTGATTGCATGTATGTTTCTAATACTGCTAGCATGCTGTTTGTGGTAAGTATTTGAATATCAAATGCAAGGTCTTGCTGGAAAATGGAGAATTCTTATAAAAATCCATTATTCTAGGATATATTTTTGTATGATTGCTAGACTTAGGTTGTCTTGGGCTTCATTAATCTTTCCTTTGATAAAGTGCTTCACTAAGCTATCTTTCAAGTTTTCATCAAGAAACTCCAATTTTGAGATGCTGAAATTTCTTTACCCCTTCACATTTTAAATACTTCCCCATTTTTACTAATATGTTATAGTAAAATTTTGTTAATAATTTTTTGTTATTAATGTGTTCTTATCTTTATTTTTAGGTCAATGGAAATCGATGTATACCAATCACAAATCTGAGACCAAATGACCAGAACTGGTTCATTAAGGCACTGGTTGCAGAAAAGACCCCAATTCGATCTTTGAAATGGGGACGACAGCAGCGGCTCATCTTGGTTGACAAAGAAGTAAGCAATTCTATAATATTCAATAACATTAATACCACTTCATTTTATTTTATTTCTCATAATATTTAAACAGAATGGAAGAATACAGTGTATTGTATATGACCAAGATGTTACGCGACTGGATGAGATCCTTCAATTGTATAAAACATATTTCATTGGCAATGGAAAAATCAAGGAACTATCTGCAAGCGCTTCATCCATGGAAAACTCTAGATACCAGATTATCTTGAGCAGGAGCACGTATATCAGACCCACCGTTGAACATGAAGCATTGTCCCTGGACAATGTTTACCAATTAAGTCCTTTTGTAGACTGCCATCGACTTGCAGATTCTACAAATAAACATATCAGCTAAGTTCTTTTGCAAACTCTTACTGTAAATAAGTATGTTA
>JAPKLY010000001.1:3118338-3153430 GCA_026898435.1 Prunella vulgaris
CTTCCCTTATAAAAATGAGAAGAAAGCCATCAGTTACCCATCTTTATCTCTTACAAGGCCAAACCAAAACTGTCTGTCGTTTTTGTAGTTTGCAAATTAAGAAATCTTATTTTTGTGCGTATTTACAAGGATGAGTCGTTTCTGGACTTTGGTTTCCTTCCTTCATTCCATGGCCGGGTCAGTACATTATCATATACTTTTTCTTTCATTTTAATTTTTTTGTTATAAAAAAAAAAATTAATATCTTGAATACGTATAATCAATTAATTTTTTAGTCTTTACATTTCGTCCTCTTAAGATCATAAATTTGTATAATTTTTGCTTTAATTCATTATGGGTTAATGTGGTAACCAGTTTTTGTTAAATGATTTTGCAGGCCAGGGGTGATGCTGCTCTATCCATTGTAAGTTTATTTGAATTAATGTGTGTGTATATATATATATATATGGTGATAAAATGGTTAAAAAATGATTATCTTCGGGTGCAATGTGTGACGGATTTAAAAAAATAAAAAGTATATTTTATTAATATTCGTTCAATTTTTATTTTTTCTGCAGGTATGCCTCAGTGGTGGCAATAGAAAGCACATCAAAAGTAGATGATGAGCAGTGGCTTGCTTATTGGATTTTGTATTCTTTTCTTACTCTTATGGAGATGCTGCTTTGGTCTCTCTTGGAATGGTAGTTTCAGTATAATAATTTAATTTGAAAAAAAAAGGGGTTATATATACTTTATTTAATTTAGAAAAAATTAATAATAATTAATATTGGTGCAGGGTGCCAATATGGTATGATGCGAAGCTAGCATTTGTAGCATGGCTGGTGTTGCCTCAGTTCAGAGGTGCATCTTTTATATATGAAAAATTCGTGAGAGAAAAGGTTATAAAGAAATATGGAGGTTCTCGTTTCCATCATGCGGCCAAGGACAAAAACAAATTCATCGATTTTATTACTCCAAAAAAGGTATATTTCTGTTTTTTAGGGTTCATATTGATATAAAACTAAATATTTTTATTAGAAAAACATTGGGAAGTAATAAAATTAATTATATATATGAATTGGATGGACGTGCAGGGGGAGCAGGAAGCATCTTAGCGATGGATGATACAAGAGAAGGTGCAAATTTAGCTTTTGGACTGACCAAGCTGTTTTCTTAATTAATTACTTCATGTAATTTTAATTAATTTTGAAATTAATGATGTATGACCATCTTTCTATCAATCGCACAGCTCTTACTTTATTTCATTGACTTAATTTGCACCATATATATAATTTAATTCATTTTAGATATTTATTCTGCTGCCTTGGACATTTCATCATCCATATTTTACTTTTTTAAATAATTATTTTTTCTAGGGAAGTAAAAAAAAAAAAACAAAAAATTACTCCCTATGTCCACCAAATTATTTCTCACTTTTTTTTTTGTATGTCCACAATTTTTTTTTTTATTTGGAAACAACTCACACTCACAATAAAATTTTGGACCCCATATGATACTCTTAATTACTTTTTCATCTATCATTTTAATATAATAGTATTATTTTTTATTACACTACAAAAAAAATGGGTTTTAGAGACCGCATTTTAGCGACCGCCCATAAAGCGGTCGCAAATATTCATTTTAGCGACCGTATTTGCGACCGCCGAGGTGCTTTGGTAAATTTTGGAATCTTTGTGACCGCCAAACGGTCGCTAAATCATTTAAAAAACTTCCGACCGCCATAAGCGGTCACAAAAGTATTAGTAAAATACATTGCGACCGCATACAGGCGGTCGCAAACAGAAATGTGGTCGCTAAATTTTAAACTCGTAACTGGTAACCAGGAAAAGAAGAACCGGTTTGTTTTTTAAAATTAGCGACCGCTATCTGGCGGTCGCAAATATAAAATATTAATTTTGCGACCGCAAAAGCGGTCGCTAAAGTAGTATCCGGTTAGGGTGGTTGGCTCCGTTTAATTATATAATTTTGTGACCGCTTAATGCGGTCACTACACATAATATGGCGGTCGCTAAAACGCGATTATGGAACAGATTCAGCTTCTCTTTTCTTCAGTTTTTTCGGGGGAAAAACCCCACTCACACCTCAAAAAAATTCCCAAATTCAAACGAGCATTGCTTCAACGTGTTGGTGGCAATTGTGGAAGTCTACTACTATATTGTGCTCGTTGCTTCTAATTCACCGTACGTTTTTACAATTTTACCTTTTAATTTTAAATTTTGTGTATTATATGTTTTATAAGTGTTCTTCATATGACACATTAAATTTTAGAATTTATAATGTGAATAATTATTGTAATTATAGTTGATTTTTTGTTTAAAAAAATTTGATATGTTTGTTTATAGTCGAAACTCTGCCGAATTTTTTAATAATTTATATGTGATTCATTTTTAATTTGTATCAAATGGAACTCTCTGATCGTCGTTGGATGTATGAAATGCCTCATTTGATACAAGGAAATATGAATTATGAATTTTGCCTGAAACTTGATGAGTTTATTAAGTTTGCCTGTAGTAAACCAAATTGCATGGATAGTTATGGTCGGATTAGATGTCCTTGTTCAGGCAGAAAGTGCAGTAACAAAAGATTTTTTAGCATAGATGAGGTTAAAACTCATCTTGTCAGGTTCGGTTTTGCTCCATTTTATTATAATTGGGCCAGACATGGCGAAGACAGGTGGAATTATAATTTGGAAACAGTGATTGCCTTCTATGATCAGTTGAGTAGTTGTGGAGGTGAGAGATTTGAGATTGGTAGTTCGAGCTGCGACCCGTCTACACCATTGGATGAGCTAGATGAATTCCAACTGTATCATACGATGATTGATGAGTCTGGTTTGAGTGTTCACCACACAGCCATGGAGGAGGAACAAAATCCACGTTCAAAGAAATTTTTCGAGATGCTCAAATCTGTCGATCAAAAATTGTTTCTTGGTTGTGATACTGAGACTCAGTTGTCATTCAACGCTCAGATTTTGTCCATCAAAACTGAAGGCAAAGTGAGTCAGAAAGTCTTCAATCAATTCGCTAAGTTGTTTAAACGGGCCCTACCCAAAGAGAACACAGCGCCAGAAAATTTCTATCAAAGTAAGAGGTTGTTGAAGGATATGGGTTTACCGTTTGAGAAGATTGATTGTTGTACCAATGGTTGCATGTTGTTTTGGGGCGACGATGAGAGCATTAATCAGTGCAGGATGTGCCAGCATCCTAGGTTCAAACCCTCTGATCGTAGGAAGAAGACAGCTTTCAAGTCGATGTATTATCTTCCCATCACTCCTCGTCTAGAGATGTTATATCAGTCGAGTGCCACTGCAAAAGACATGGCATGCTGAGGAGTGTTCTGATCAAAATTCCGGAGAGATGCGTCATCCTGCAAACTCTAATGCGTGGAGACATCTTGATAAAGAGTTCCCAGATTTTGCGAGTGAGAAGCGAAATGTGAGACTTGGTTTGTGCACAGACGGATTTGCTCCATTCGGTATGCACGGGAAGAAGTATTCTTTGTGGCCTGTTTTGTTGACTCCGTACAATCTACCCCCTTGGTTGTGCATGAAACCTTAACACATATTTCTGACTGTGTTGGTGCCTGGTCCTTTCAACCCGAAGGATAAACTGGATGTCTACCTTCAGCCGTTGATTAAAGAGTTGTTATATTTGTGGCATTTGGGAGTAGAGACGTACGACGTGTACCGAAAGGAGAAATTCACATTACGGGCTGTTGTTTTATGGACCATCAGCGACTTTTCAGCATATGCTATGTCATCTGGGTGGTCGACAGCTGGAAGACTAGTGTGCCCGTACTACATGGATGAGTCTGAGGCATTTTATCTTCCAAAGAGTAAGAAGATATCATGGTTCGACAACCACAAGAAGTTTCTACGTGATGATCATGCCTTTCGGAGGGACAAAAAGAATTTTCTAAAGGGTAAACCTCCTGTAAATCGTCCAAGGCCACGAGTTCGAACAGGTATTTATATATTATTCATATTTTAACCAGTACTTAATTATTCTAAGAGTTTGATAGATTTAGTTTAACAATACGCATTTTATTCTAGGTGATTCGTTGTTGAGAGAAGTTACAGTAACTGGATTGTGGAAAACGACTGAGGAGCACGCAATGGAACACAATAAACGGATCCGAGGAGGTTGGAAGAAGATGAGCATCTTTTGGGACTTGCCTTATTGGAGTAAATTATTGATTAGACACAACTTGGATGTGATGCATATAGAGAAGAATGTGTTTGATAACTTGTTCCACACGATTTTGAATACAGAAGGCAAGACCAAAGACACTAAAAAATCTAGAGAAGAGTTAAGTAAGTTCTGTTCTCGTCCTAGTCTGTCCAGTGGTCAACGACCACGTGATTTTCCACAAGCATGTTACCAAATTTCCAGAGAAGACAAGAAAAAATTATTTAAATGGGTGAAGGAACTGCGGTTTCCGGACAATTACGTGTCCAACATAGGTAGGTCGTTTGAGCCAGAAACTGGGAAGATCGGTCCGATGAAGAGTCATGACTGTCATGTTTTTATGCAGCGGTTGCTACCGATTGCCTTTCGGTACTCACTTCCGAAGCATGTATGGTGTGTCATCACAGAATTGAGTCTATTTTTCAGAGACTTAACGGCCTCAATGATTAAAGTGGACGACATACAGCGTTTGGATAGAGACATCCCTGTTATATTGTGCAAGTTGGAAAAACTTTTTCCACCCAGTTTCTTTGACTCGATGGAGCATTTACCTGTCCATTTACCGTATGAAGCTTTACATGGTGGTCCAGTGCAGTATAGGTGGATGTACCCTTTTGAGAGGTAAGTATAAATTTATTTATTTATTTGTTTCTTTCTAATTTTATGTTATTTTATTGTTCATTAAGTATTGAATTTACTATTTTTAGGTATCTCCACAACTTGAAACGTAATATTGGAAATACAGCACACATTGAAGCATCCATTGTTAATGCTTATCTTACTGAAGAGGTTGGTACATTCTGTTCTTATTACTTCGGCGATCAAGTTCAAACCAGGATCAGAAATGAGCCTCACAATTATGATGGTCGCGCAGAAGATCATCCTCTTCGTGAGTTCGATGGTATGCTGTCGGTATTCTTACATGCTGGTAGACCACTCGGTAAGGGGACCAAACGGTATTTCCAAAGTAACTGGGAAGAAGAGACGATACATTCGTATGTTTTGATGAATACGCCCGAGGTTCAACCATACATACAGTGAGTTTTATATTTTTAGTCATTTTTTGATGTTATGTTAGTATTTTAATACTAGTGTTTCTGATATGTAAGGATGTTTTGTGAGCAAACTCGTCAACAATTACCAGGCATCACAGAAGCAGAGGTGTATGATGCAATTTGCCACAAATTCATATTTTGGTTCCAAAAAATGGTATGTAGTCACTACCTCATATTATATATTTGCCACAAAATTAATGCTATTAATCTTTGTAATACTTTAATATTTGTAGGGACAAATGAATCAGCTTCAGAATCCACATGTAGGGACAAATATTAATATTTGCGTGATAATTAATATTTTTATTAATTTTTAATATTTGAGTAATTAATTTTTGGGAATTGTTTGAATTGCAGAAATTGTGCTTTTGGGATCCGACAGACGACGCTAGGGTGGAGGAGTTATGGTGCAGTCTAGCACAGGGCCGGATGAAAGCAGTCGTCTACAAAATAAAGAAAGCATGGACAGAAAAAGGGAAGACGATTGATTTGGGGAGAGACGGTGATGGACGGGCGATCTGGGACGGATTGGTGGCTTACTGGACTGATCCGACACACCAGGAGAGGGCTCGTAAGGCGCGAGAAAATCGGATGAGCAATCCGAACGGAGAAGGAGTCGCCATTCATCGCGGTGGCTCCCGGACCGCCTACGAGCACGGGCTCGCTTTTGTAAGTATTAATTATTATATTTAATTTATAATTAATTATTATATTTAATTATATTATTATAATTAATTCTTAAAGGAGAATGCACACGGACGGAGGCCAAAACATTTCGAGTCTCTTTCCATTCTTCACCAAGTGAATGAGACTGGTCAATCCACGTATGTCCGCACCACCGAGCTTCACGTAAGTATCTAATTAGAATGTACTACTGAATATATTTAAATTATTCTATTAAAATAAAGTTAATATTTTATTTTGTTTAATTTCAGAACAAGTATAAAACTGCTCTCGATGAGGCTCGGACCCAAGCGACACCTACTCCGGAGAACCCTACACATACCCCTATTGATGAGGACCGCCTCTATGTTGATTTGGCCGGAGTCAATAGGGGTAAGATACTAGGGTTGGGAGCTTACAGTAAGATTGCCCGTCAGACGCACCGCCCGAGATCATCATCATATTCTGTGTCCGCTCATCTTGACGTCAATCTCCAGCAGGAAGTGGCCGAGTTGAAGGACAAGTTGAACAAGCAAGAGAGAAAAGAAAGGAAGATGCAGGCTTGGTTGGCTCAAGTTTCATCACTTACTAAAATTCCATTTCCACAGGACTCGGATGATGAGGCAGATGCCGATAAGGGTCGTGGTGCTGGTACGGATGGTGGTCCCGGAGTGGTTGCGTCTTCTCGTGGGAATGAGGGTGCCGATGGTGGGGATCTTGAAGAATGAATGCCCGATTTTAATTCTAACGGCTAGTTAATTTATGTGTTGAACAATTTTTTTTGTTTGAATTGAATATTAAGTATTTTAACTTTTTATTAATATATTTTGAATGTTTAAAATTTTATGTTTTACATCAAAATTATTTTTTATGATATCAAATTGTAGTAATTTAGAATATTAAAATTTGTGGCTAATTTGATGTTATATACAATTAATTGAATAAAAATGAACAAATTAAAAATTTGGTATTGTAAATTATTAAATATATATTTTTGTGGTTGAAATATATATATTTATATTAAGTATCAAAGGATTAATTTGATGAATTAAAAAAAAACGAGACACAATTTGGAATTATATACTATTAATTGCAAAAAGTCGAATAAAAAAAAAGAAATGTAAATTATAAAATTTATAACATTAAAAAAAAATTATTGAAATATATATACATTAATAAATTAGAGACAAAAAGGAATTAATTTGATGGATTTAAAAAAAAACGTGACTTAATTTGGAGTTATATACAATTAGTTGCAGAAAAATAAACGAAAGAAGAAAGTGCCCGAGTGGAACAACGACCTCTGAGATGCCTAGAGGTCGCGAGTTCGACTCCTTGCGGGCACAAAGTTTACAACATTTATTCTGAGCCAAATAAGACTCATATAAAATATGTGATGATATGGCTAAGATGCTGGGTCCGTGGCCAAGTGGTTCGAGCCCAGCCAGCCTCGAGAAAGGGCCTGAGTTCGAACCATCTTGGTCACATTTTTTTGCTACGTAAATAATTTAGCGACCGCCTAGAGGCGGTCCCAAAATAATAATTAGCGACCGCATATAGTGGTCGCAAAATAGAAATATAATTTCTTATTATAAATATACAAAATATTTAGCGACCGCCAAAGGCGGTCGTTAAAATTTATTATTACAATGATTATAATATTTTGCGACCGCATTTAGCGGTCGCTAAAATATATTTAACGACCGCAATGGAGCGGTCGTAAGAATAAACCAAACCAAACCGGGTCAATACCCGGACATTTTTGCGACCACTGTTCCGACCGTTTTGACGGTCGTTAATTTGCGACCGCCTTTGAAAAAGCGGTCGCTAAATGTTTGCGACTACTGTTTTAGCGACCGCCATAAGCGGTCGTAAAAACGGTCGCTAATAATGTTTTGCGACCGTTTGGCGGTCGCTATGGCTGTCTCTAAAACCCGTCTTTTTTGTAGTGTTAATTCTCGTGTCCACAGTGAAATGAGAAAAAAATTTATGAACGAAGGGAGTACCAATAACAATGTATTAGTAATATTCAAATGATGAGTCTTCCAGTCATGAATCGAATATGAAAATAAGAGTATTCAGTCATTTTCAGGAGCAAAATTTAATCAACAATAAATTTTTTCTACTGCAGAAAACGTCTCATTCTGAAATTTTTATAGTTTTCAAATAACACTAATTTGTAATTCCAAACTCATAATCTTCTTCACTATTTACCCCCAAAACTCATGAAAACCGAAGAAGCATAGGTGAGAGGATACCAAACCAACTACAAATGCTAAACCATGTAAAACAAATTGAATGCAAGTGAGTGTTTTTCTCATACATATATTTATGTATTTAATCAAAGTACATAATTCAATAATAAAAAATTAAATACGTTATACTCCCTCCGATTCTGATGTATTTTCACCTCAACAAATATATAATTTTTAAGAAATATAAAAAGATGTGTAAAATTATATTACTAAAATAATGAGATTAATTAGAATATATGAATGAAAATTTTATTTGTTTAAATATGTGAATATTGTGAGAATAAAATTAAAATAGTAATTTCTATTTGCAGAATGTGAATAATTGTGGGACGGATTGAAAATAAAAGGATGCAAATAATTATGAGATGGAGGAAATATAAATAATTATATTTAAAAATTAAATTTTAAATTAATAATCCAAATTGACAAAATCTTTCGGCAACAACTCAATTTTATGAAATTAAACAATACAATACTTGTAAAAATGATAAATTTATGGCCCAGCTGGTTAAATGCACCTACAACTGTATTGAGTACACACATGTTGAGTGCACTTACATGATGTTGAGTACACCCACAATAAATTTACCAACACCATCACCGATTGAACCATGCTCGACCAGAAAATCGCTGCCACTCTTTCCACCGTGCAGCCTCTTCTTCAGCCACTATTTCAGCGCACAACTATCATTTCGGTACACAACCACCCTCAATCGTCTTGCCATCTCTCCACGCGACTGGTGAGTGATTTATCAAAGTGATGATGGGTATATTTGTCATTATATGTGTTGATAGAATTTATTAATGATGTTTGTTATGTGGCTTTTATAACATATTAATCATATCAAACAATAATCCAAGAATTTGTTGTTCTTGGATGGATAATATAGAGGGAGAAAGTAGAGAGTTTAGAGAGAGAAAGTATTTGTGTATTATGATTAGTTGTAGAGAGAATGATACAAGTGAGACATATTTATAGGTGTACAAGTGTGAGGTGACACCTGGTGAGCTTATTTGGCTTTTGGTGTTGACGAGGGTTCTTGACCCTCGTCTTGGTCCCTCACAATGTTTCCTTTACAATGCTTGTCTTACTACATATACATGTTTAACACATACACCTGTCACCTGAATCAGGCGAGCCTCCAGGCGAGCTTCGTTGCCTTGTGCTGATTTTACGAACGATGTAGCGTTGGACTTGTGCTTGGCCTTCATGAGTAGGGGCGAGCTTCTCTCTCTCTCAACTGGTTTGGGATAATCGAGGCTTAGGCGAGCTTCCTTATCGCCGAGCTTCTCTGAGATTGGTTGTGGGCCTTGGCCTATGAGGAGCTTGGGCGAGGTCCTTACCTACCTCGCCGAGCTTCCCTATGTCTACTTTTTTTATTAGGCTCGCCTATCAACAGTATGTATTATTATATATAATTATATATTTATGTGTGTGTACTTTAAACAATTGTGGGTGCATTGAACCTGGGCCTAAATTTATATTTAAAATTATTAAATATCGGCCTAATCGGGCCGTCCAATATCCCACATGCCAAGTTAACTCTAGCCCATTAAGCCTATAGGCCGAATAGATATGAGTTTTGGGCTTTAAATCTTGTCCATAGTCACCTTCGGATTGGCTTTGTTGATCCATTCAAATATTGTAGGCTCATTTGTTTAATATTATTGTGGACACTACTTTACTTTTTCATGAGTATTCACTTAATTCCCAAAGAAGTAAAAAAAAATTATCAATCAAGTAAAATTCAAAAATCAACATTTAATGTTCAGTTGGGAGAAACAGATGTGTGTGTTAAAAGTTATTTTAATTCTTAAATCAATACCTGTATATGATATCACCAAAAAGAAAATTTAAAGAAACAGAACTGGCTATACTGTACTCTCATATACATTGCAGCATAATCTATTAATATTATTTAAACATATACATCAATTGCATGTTATAATATTGAAACAAAAATTGTCTTATTCTTCTTCTTTACAAATCTACACCCCAAGAGATTCTAAAATTCAAAAATAACTTTAATTGAGAACGTAGTTTTAAATAGATGTGCAATTCAAATACAATTTCAAACAATTACTCCCTCCGTTCCATAGGAATTTGCACATATTCTTTATTTGGACGTCCCACACAAATTTACATACTATTAAAAAAGGAAACATTAATTTACGTGCATACTCACAAACTTATACATATATTTACCCATATGCTATTATTTTATATATAAAACACATTTTTTTAAAAAAATATGTCATCCCGTAGGGTGCAAATTCCTGCGGGACGGAGGGAGGACTTCTCATTTCACCCAAAAATTACCTACATACTCATTAAACAATTTTACCAGTTCAAACAAAATAAGGATATCTTTTAATAAAATTAAAATTTACAGTTGAAAAAAATACATTTAAATTTAAATTGCACATGTTACATTAATTGTATATAAAAAGTGTATTTTAGATGTATTTGGGTACATTTCATGTATTTTTAATTGGATTTTAATTTTAAATATAATTTTAATCAGTTTATACTTAAAATTAAGCCAATTAAAAAATACTCCCTCAATCCTAACTCTTTTTTTTTTTTTTTTATATTTTCTATTTTGGGATGTTCCAACTTTTTTTTAACTCTTTTAAAAAAAAAATTATACTCACAAAAGTGAAAAAAATATATTCTCTCCGTCCCATAATCGTTTTCACACTTTTCTTTTCCGTCCGTCCCACAATTGTTTTCACACCCTATAAATGGAGATTATTACTTTAACTTTATCCTCACAATCTAACTAATCTCATTATTTTAGTAATATAACTTTACACAACACTCTACTTTTCTTAAAAAGTGTGTCATTCCAAAAATGAAAACACCTCTGGGACGGAGGAAGTACTTTTTATATTTTATTATTTAACTTTATACTCATGTACTCTATTTTTTTTTTTCATTTGTGTGCTCAAATTTTGAAAAGAAAAATTCCGAGACGAAGGTAGTAAAATTAAACCTAAATTTAAAGTGCATAAGTGCATCCAAAATTTTATAATAAAATTATGTCGATTAATATATATTTATTTATTTATTTTGAATCCCAACTGTGGACATGGAGAGACAAAGGGATTGAGTTGGAAAGAAATGGTAAAAGTGAGCACCGCTTCCTTTATCCCAATACGTGTCATCTTCTATCCATGCAAACATGCCTGCCACCAACACTCCCATCACTTATATATACTAATATCAAACACATCTTCTTACTTAATTTATCAGTGAAATTAAGTAATAATAATGATTGAGCTAATCCACACGTTTCTCAACCTCACAGCTCTCCCCTTCACCATCTTCTCCCTCGTGCTTTTCTTGCCACCTTTCCAGATCTTCAAATTCTTCCTCTCTGTTTTGGGCACCCTCTTCTGCGAAGATATCGCCGGAAAAGTTGTCCTCATCACCGGCGCCTCCTCCGGCATCGGCGAAGTAATTCATTCCCTAATTAATTAATTATTTCATTTGTTACTAATTGAGTAATTTCTTTTTATTTTTCCTGGGGTGGGAGCAGAGTCTTGCGTATGAGTATGCTAAAAGGGGCGCGTGTTTAGTACTTGCGGCGAGGAGAGAGAGGAACCTCCAGGAAGTGGCGGAGACGGCGCGTGATCTTGGGTCCCCCGACGTCCTTGTCGTACGCGCTGACGTGTCCAAGGTCGAGGAGTGCCGGAGGGTCGTTGATCAAACTATGAACCGTTTTGGGAGATGTAAGATGGATCTTCATTTTCTTAAGCTTGTTTTTAATTTACACTTTGATAGAGTTAAAAATATTTTTGGTCCCCTAAAATTTCAAGATAGGTAAGAATGTATTTAGACTCAATAATTTAGTATATTAATTGTTCAATTTATTTATTTTTATGTTTTTTTCGAAAGTCTTTTTTGGGTTGAAAAAATTGGACGCAGACGTTACGCTACAAAATTTAAGTTTTTAATTATCTTTAAACAACTTTTAAACAAAATTAAATTGTAAAAGTTGCATCTTTGGGGGTGTTTGGTTAGCACATTTGAAAGCTGAATAATGGCAGTCAAAGTTATATTGCGTGTTTGGAATGATTCCCAGTCAAAATTATATTGCGTGTTTGGAATGATTCTTACAATATTTTGATTCTTTAAAATTAAGGAATCTAACATAGCTCAACTATTTAAGAAATATGACTTTCATTCCATACCCATTCCATTCCTATATCCTTCTCATTCCTTGCCATTATACCAAATGTCTCCTTAAATTTGTTAGGTGATCTATAAAGTTTCATAAATTTTAATTTTGAACTAGCTCGTGATTGATTTACTTGTGCAGTGGATCATCTTGTGAATAACGCTGGAATCACTTCAGTTGCAATGCTGGAGGAAGTTGAAGATGTTACTGATTTCAGGGCAATTATGGTATCTTAATAATAAAAATTTAAGCCTTTTTATCTTTTCCACAAACAATTTAGTCACGGTTTTGCTAATTGCATGCAGGACATCAATTTCTGGGGCTCCGTTTACATGACCCGATTCGCAGCGCCGTACCTAAGGCACAGCAGAGGGCGGATCGTGGTGCTTTCTTCGTCGGTGTCGTGGTTGCCTGCTCCGAGGCTGAGTTTTTACAATGTTAGTTGGCTAGCTAATTTAGTTTGATGAACTTTGTATATATTGTTGAGATTGATTAATGTACGTGTATGGTGATGCAAGTGCAGGCAAGCAAATCAGCAATAGCACAATTTTTCGAGACGTTGAGGGTCGAATTCGGGCCGGACATAGGGATCACCCTTGTTACTCCGGGCTTTATAGAGTCTGAGCTCACCCAAGGCAAATTTCTCAACAAGGCAGGGAGACTTGAGGTTGATCAGGACATGAGGGATGTAAGTACTACCATAATACCTTTATATGTGAAAATGTTTTTTTTTTTTCTTTTTTTTGAACTTTTTAGTATATGAAGTATCACTATATGAGATTCTGATTAAATTTCACTATATAAAAATGTTCAGTTTTATGTTTTCTTGAACTATGAAGCAAGGTACTCTCTCCCATTTAGCAATTTACTTTGCAAAGTGTATTTAATATCACTATTCTAAAATGTTCAATCTTTTTGGGTGTTTTATTAACTATTTAATGTAGAAGTGTTACTATATACATTTTCAATTACTTGAAAAATATTTGAACAATAATACATTGTAAACTAAGCATTAAACAATGACACTTTGAAGAATAGACATTTTATACACTGAGGAGTGCTATATTAGATTAGTGAGGGTAATGTGAATCTTCTTAATTAATAGGTCCAAGTGAGCATGGTGCCGATCCGGAGGGCCGAAAACTGCGCAAAGGCGATCGTGAGGAGTGCGATGCGTGGGGAACGATACGTGACGGATCCGGCGTGGTTCAAGGTGACATACATGGTGAAGATGCTGTGCCCGGAAGTGATGGAGTGGGCATATAGATTGTTTTACCTGAGTGGAGAGGGGGAGGCGCCGTATGAGGCGTATAGCAAGAAGCTGGTGGACTGTAGTGGTGCTAAGACTCTGCTTTACCCGGAAAGCGTGCGCTTAGCCGAGACCAAGGCGCAGTGAGTGATTGATATATAGCAAGTGTACAAGTAGAGTGGTTATGCATGTTATAAATAATTAGACTTGGTCATGTGGACTTCTTGTCATCTTTTATCTTAATTTTTCTTTTTTAGCGCTCGTTATTGCATTCGACCTCCTTTTCCAATCTTATTAAAATAAGACTTAGTCTTGTACACCGTGCAACTTAAATTCATTTTGTGCAAGAGAGACTTACTCTTAAAATATAGATAATTTATTAGTGAAAATGTCTTAAAATATAAATATTGGAAGTGATTGTGTGAGAGGGTTCATGTGGATTTAGATTCTAATATTTGGATCACATTTAAGTTATATGTATGTGATTGGACATGAACTCGATAATATTGGTTTTCTTTTTAACAGCATAATATTGTTGTTTATTGTCATTTTTATAATGTGATATATATGGTAATAGATTTTGTGAAAATAAAATTATTAAAATAAAATTAATGTATATTTTAATTATTTGGATTAAATCAAAACTTTGAAGGATTTTATGATTCTCCTCTTCGAAATTAATTTATTTGGTAACATTTATCAAAAATAAAAATTATTTTGTTTTGAATTAAATGTTATTTTTTAAGATGTGATGAAGAATGCTTTTGAATTAATTGAAGAATGTTCTTAATCTTCAAATTTGATTTAAAGAAAAATATACTTGATCAAATAGTATTTTTGATAGATGTGGACGAAGAACACTTTGAAGATAGTTTTTGAATTTTTGAATATTCAAAAACTCCTTTGAGGGGAAAGCGTCCGATCCGAGGAATTTAACTTATGGATCAAGTATCGTTTCTGTTTATTTTGGTGAAGAACAGTTCTAAATTTGGCGAAAGAATGTTGTTGAATCTTCAAGCCCAATTATAAGATTTGTTTTGGCCTGGTGTCGTTGTTCATTGTTTGCCCAAACTTACGAAATGACTTCTATTTATGGAATGGAAAACTTTTTTCTTTAGCAGCGACACATGGTGTGTTTCGCTTCGTTAATATCGTAATGATTGTTTGCATTAATAAATCAATCAAATTTCATTTGTTTAATTTTTCTTTTATTTTATACGAGACATGTATGTTTTCAAATAAATATGACAAATTATGTGTTTATTGCATAATACAAGTACCGAAAAATTAAAATTTTAATAACTAGTATTGTGTAAATAAATATCCATTTTTAACTTTTGAAAATAATTTATATAATACTTTACCCCGAATTAATTGTCGAATGTAGAGTAATATATATATGTATTAGAAAAAAGTTGCATCATTAATACACAAAGAAAATTTTAGGTATTCCATAAAAAATTTTGGAAGGGGTGGCCTTCACTATATACCCCTCAATACTTATTAGATACACACATTTTTAATGCATGTATTTTATTTTCGCTATATTTTATCAAAAAATTAATTAAAGTTTGACAGATATTAAAAAATATTTGTAGGATTTTTCCAAACATATATTTCACACATTTTTGTTGAAATATCAAGTAAATTTTGATAAATATATATAAAAAATAAAATAATTTTTTTAATGTATATATTTTATCAAAAAATTAATTAAAGTTTGACAGATATTAATGATAAAAAAATTTAAAGATTTTTTCAAACATATATTTCACACATTTTTATTGACATATCGAATAAATTTTAATAAAGATGTGTCAAAAATAAAATAAAAATAATTTTGGGTGGGGTATCTAATAATGTTGGAGGGGTATATAGTTGGGCCCAAAAAAGAAATACAGTGTAAATCCAATTCATTCGCACGGCCCATAGTAGCGGCCCTTAATAAGCCCAAAAAATAAAGCTCGACTTCACAGACTAGGGTTTCTGATCATCTTCCGGCATCGCCTCCTTCATATATATACTCATAACCCCCAAAGATCTCATCATCCTTTGTTGCATTCTCTATTCTTCCTGCTAATTTTTTATTTTTTCCTGTTTTTATTTTATTCTGAAGAAATCATCTGATGAGAAAAAAACTGCAACAATATGAGTGGTAAATGATCCATGATTCCTAGTATTTAAGTCTCTGATGATTTCACCTATCTCATTTTTTGTTTTCAATTTCTTTTTTATCTTTTTCAAACTAGAAATCAATTCGATACTTTGGAATTTGGAGGTATGATGAATATTTTATTTGGTCCGTGTTTCTGAATTAACTGTGACTGATAAATCCTTACCAAACTCTGATCTCCTCTTAATTTCTTACTTTTATTTTAATTATATTTTTAACATAATTTTAATGAAGAATTATGCCTTTGTGATTACCAGTTTAAGGTTATACGAATGTTGCTGTATTAAGCACATTTTCTTTTCATTTATGTGTTTTTTTAATATTTTGGTGGTAATTTTCTCTGGTTCTGCTGTGATGATCTTTGAAATAAAATTCACATGTAAGACTTCAGAGATTTTTGTAAAGGAATCTATGAGAATAAAATTTCATGCTTCTGAGCTTATATAGAGAGAATTATCAACTAAATTTTTTGGGAACGAATTCTTCTTCTTTGAGCATTAAATTCAAATTGCATGGAATCATTTGTTTTTTTGAAATTAATGCATATAAAAGTGTTAAAGAAGGTTTTTTTTTTTTTTACATTTTTTTGTTTTCTTGATTTGCATATAAACTACAGAGCTTCATTTTTATTTTCATGGATTGGTTTAGACTGAAATCAATTCAGGACATCATTTCAAATTTGACCTATTGTGGATTAAATAAAGAGCCATGCAGTGATTAGATAAAAATTCTGTCAATATTTTTTTTAAAATTTTATTTTCAAGTTAAAAAATAGAAATTATATTATTAAAAAGTTAAAGTTTAATTGCATTGCCTCATAATTTATTTATAATATGTATTTTGTTATGTTTGTATTTCATTTGAAAATTATAACATGCAGTATAATGCAAATTTTAAATATTTTATTAATTTGGTACATTTTGTAAATAATGTATTTGATTATTAATTATATTCTAATTTATTGTATAATAGGTATTTTTATACTAATATATATGTCTAGAAAAACTTTATTATTTCGTAAATAATAGCACTGCCTAGGTTTTATCTAAGAATGTCTTACGTCAAACGGCATTTGCATTTTTTGTAAATATGGTTGTCCTCAAGTTAAGTTCATGATTTAATATCGATTATTTTGGAGTGGTTGAAATTAAAAATTGAAAAAGTAAAGAATAAAGTTTAAGAAATTAATTTTTTTTAATATTCCCAGTTAAAGTTTATTTAAAGAGACCATACATATAAAAAGTTTATTAATAAACAAAGAAAATTTTAGATATACCAAAATTAATATAAAATATAACAAAACATAAATTTGGTGTAAATACAGTTGAATCGGACGGCCCATAGTAGCGGCCTTTATAAGCCCATAAGAGTAAAACTCAGTCCATACCGCACGACTTAGGGTTTTGTCATTCTTCCACCTCCTTTATATATACATAATAATATATTGGGTGCGACCCCAAATTCCTCTAAATATTCCCTAATTATTTAAATATATTTAATTTAAAATGTAAAATTAATTTAAATTACTAAATATATCCTATTTTTTATTAATTTTTTTTTATTTTTGACCTATTCTTTTTCTCTTTCACATCTTAACTGTTATATTTATGAATTTCAATTATCTTCGAAACTAATTTACAGTTTTATGTAGTCCTAATTTTTTTTGTTGGCAATCAATTCATATTTTATCTACGTGCATATGCCTAAAGAGCGCCGCGGAAGAGGTGATGTGGAAACCGTATTTTCCACGACGATACAGAAAGGTTGAAAATTATGGAATTTTGTAGTTAGATCTGAACGAGTGTGGAGAAGAAGAAATGTCGTTCATCTAATGAATTCTTTTAAAATTTTATTTGGTTGCAACAGATTAAATGATGACGCAAAGTTTTAGTTCTCGTTTCTTCAAAATGGCGACGCACTGTGGATTATTAACATTGACTTGAGAGAGATGAAGACTAGGTCAAAATTGAAAAAGAATATAATAGAAATAAAAATGGAGTATGTTTAGTATTTAAATTAGTTTTTCAATATAATTGAAATATATTTAATAATTGGGGTATATTTAATATCTTAATTCTGACACATGAGTTTTAAGATATTTCATTTCATGTGTCAGACTTAAGATATTTTTGTAAAAGAATATATGAGAAAAATTTTTACGCTTTTTATTTTAATTTATGTGAACACAAACTTTTTTAAATAAATAAAAATTATTGAATAATTGTAGGCTTTAATTATAAATTAAATAATAATAAAAAATATTATATTTTGAAGATTGACGAAAATAAAAAAATAGGATAAATATTTAAAAAAAATATAGATCTTTTTGTTTAATATACTATTCGAATATCTTAGTGGTGTGGATTTCCATAGTGGTATCGTGACCATAGTTGACGATTTCACACGCTGGTATTATTGATTTGATTTTCAGAATGGTCGACCCAGCCACGTGACATGGATTAATGGCTTTTCAGAGTGGTCGACAGAATCACGTGAGGTGGGGCCCACTTTGCTCAGGAATCATAATTTTTATTCACGTTTTAGGCCTGCATTTCAAAGATATGGTTGACTGAAACCATTATTCATCTCCAAACACAATCCGCTGGAATCAGTATACATATTTTTTGAGGGGGGGAAAAAGTTCTTCCAATATCAAAGAATTCAAGGTATGCTTACTGCCTTCAATTTGATTTTGTTAGATGGTATATTGACATTCTTTTGTTCACGAAATGCAATTTTTTACAGAGTTATTAATTATATTTTATAAAATAATTTTGGTGCTGTAATTTAATTTTATATGACTTAATGCTTTTAATTTAATTAAATTTTTGCAGTTTATCATAGAGGAACAAAAGATCTCAACGGAAATGTGAAGTGTTATAACATCATTTGAAAATAAAGGTCAGTTAAATTTGTGCAGTATTTAACTTAATTTAATATTTGTTATTTTATGATGTTTTCTTTTTGTGCAGTAAAAACATTTTCTAATATGTGTGTTTGTTTCGTTCCTAAATCGTGTCCGCTCCTAAATTATTTGTCTATTATTATTAGGGTGAAATTTAATTTAATTTTAAATTTATATATAGACATTTGGTGAATATATTTTATAAATGTTGATTGAATATCGGGAGAGAGAGAGTGTATTTTTGAGTGCGTTTCATTCTCTGTTATAAAGATATATCAGTGCTAGGTAAAATAAAATTTAAATGCGCATAAGCGCGATATAAACCAACTAAACATTAGTATTATTAATATTAATTTGTGATGATTTTTATAGCAATAAAAATCAAATTATTTTTTGTTTTACATGGTTTTTTACTTTTTTTTTCACATCAAGACTAATTTGTGAGTTGTGAGCATAAATTTCATTGTCTTCATGTACTCATTGTAGAGACATTAGTAGTCCCCCAGGACATAAAAATCCCGTTGAATAAATACTCCATCCGTCCTAGAAAATTTCACATTCTTGAAATTTTGCATTTGTTTTATAAAAAATATGTTTTTAAATGAAGTAATAATATATTGATAAATAAATATGTATATACAATTATGTGAGTGCACATAAATTGATTTTTTAGTAGTGTATAAATTTGTGTGAGATGTCCAAATAAAAAAAGTGTGTAAATTTCGATGAAACGAAGTGAGGAACTACCATTACACCTTCAAAAACAAATTCATATTTTTTATTCATTACTACTATTTCCATTGTGTAACAGGTGCATTTTATAAATTTAAAATAAAATTAAGAAACATAGATCTTTCCTATGAAATTTTGCTTAATAATTTATTTTGCTTTAGGTTCTAATATGTTAGTTTATACTTGTGGTATATTATTAAGCTATTTGTTTATACATTTGTAGGATGACACAACTGACAGATAAAGAGAGACAACAGTTTGGACCCATGGACGATTCTGTGCTATACACGCAACAGACGCATCGATCATGTTTGGAATATGTTAGTAGGGAACAGTCCGCGACTTTACTTTCAATTTATAAAGGGTCCAACAGTCTTTTTTGGACATTTGATATCAATGGTCCAGACGAGGAGCATATTGAACTTCACCCTCGTGTGTTAGATAGACTGCAGATGATGGGTTTTTATGGTGCTGCTCGATGTGGACGGTTTAAAATTGATCGTCACCTTATCACAGCATTGGTAGAGAGATGGCGCTCTGAGACGCATACTTTCCATTTTCCCATTGGAGAGGCCACAGTTACATTACAAGATGTTGCTATTATATGGGGATTACCTATAGAAGGACGCCCCATTATATGTCGCGAACAAAAATATAGTGTGAATGAATGGCGTCAGTATTGCCAGACGTGGTTAGGTATCTCCCCAGCTGACTACGATTTCAGAAATAAGTCAGCAATTCAGTTGCCTTCACTGGCAAACCTCATCAAGCATCTTGCTGTTATTGACGATAATACACCACAAATGATTGTTGATCAGTATTCACGGGGGTGTGCACTCTTACTTCTAGGGTGTTTGATAATGCCCGATAGCTCTAATTGTTCTGTCCCGTTGATATATTTAAATTTTCTTGAGGACATTGATGCAATTGGAGAGTATAGTTGGGGAAGTGCGGTATTGGCAGATTTATACCGAAATCTCTGTACGGCTTCCCACTATAAGGCAAAAACTATTGCTGGACCGTTAACCCTTTTACAGGTCATATTTATATATAAATGCAGTGCTTATAAATAATTATTCTTGTGATAGAATGTTGATTCAAATTAAATTGTCTTTACAGATTTGGGCATGGTCTAGAATAAAGGTTATACAACCCTTTAACGTTGGAGAAATTATTAATGTTCAACCTTTGAAGGGGGTCGATGGTCGTGACTTGGGCATTGCTCCTTTTGGAGCTAGGTATTTGTGCTTATAAATCACATCAGATTTCAAACTCTGTTATACTTATCATGTTATGTGTACAAAATTTAGGTGGATTCACAATAATGATTATACTCGAACGGCTAGCAATAATATTCGGATATATCGAGATATATTTGATCGTTTACTTGATCAAGAAGTAAGTTATTGTCATAATATTATCATTGTCATGCCGATAAATATAACTTAGTTCTATTTTGGATTATTAATATGTTTATGTAATTGCAGTTTATTTGGCAGCCCTATGGCATGCGATCGTTGGATATATCGACTCTTGGACCTAAATGTCTCACTGAAAACTGGATGTCCGAATGTCCACTAATCAACATTTGGGTAGTGGAGATTCATCATCCCAGTAGGGTCCTTAGACAATTTGGGAGAGTTCAGGATATTCCACCCGAAGTAGAAATAAGATATCGTACTCTCCATGAGCATGATCGCAGAGGAAAATCCGAATATGATTGGGTGAAACAGTATGCCGATTGGACTGAATTTTGGAGGCTAAGACAACCGTTAGTGGGCACACAGATGATTAGTGTATCTCATTCTGTGGCCAATGATTATATGTCGTGGTACTATCAAATTACACGACGTTTAATCTCACCTAATTATTATGATGGAGAGGTCCAAGGCTTTCAACCGCCAAGAACATCTACAAGAGATGTTTTGGTAAATTATATATTTAAAAATTTAACTTATATGTTTCATATGATAATATAAAGTTAATATAATGTGTATAATAATTATTATTTTTTCTTTCAGGTCAAACTATTCTCACGTTTTAAAATTAGTAGACATCAAGCAACATATGAAGACAGGGCATCAATTGAGAATTTCATTGAAATTGCTGACCAACTCATCGATGAATTGAATCCCATACTACAAGCACCTCCATATCTTACAGATCCAACAATTGCACCAGTTCGACAAAATAGAGTAGGAGAAGGACCATCAAATCAAAGGAGACGGAGAACACAAAGATATGCTAGTTCTTCAACATCTTCGAGTCAAAGAAATTATTTTTAGCACTACCATAAGAGTCTCATTTTGCCCATATTAGACGTTTTAAACTTTCACACAAATGTCTTATGTACAAATTTATATTAAATTACTCAAATTAAATTAATGAATTTATATTTTTTTTAATTTTTATTTAATAATGATAATCGCAACACGTGACCAAGGATGAAAATTTAGATTTTTTTACAGTCCCGATATGAATATCCATTGAAACAAATTTTTTTAATAAAATATCAAGTAGAAGCTACAATATTTTTTTTTGTGTTTAACTTATTGTGTTAAAACAAAAAAATTTTTTAAAAAAAATCTTGAAAATAAAAAAGTATGTATCTTTTAGAAAAAAATATGAAATTTGTACTTTCTACGTCTCAAAATATTCAAACACTTACAAGACACATGATAATCAAAATTTTTACATATATTACTGAAATGTTTAATAATTAAAATAAAAAACTCATCACATTATATAATGTTAACATATATTATTAAATCATCACATTTTTAACAATTTTAATAAATAATAACATTAAATCATCCCTCAAAGAGAAAAATTTGAAAATTCAACTCATGAGTGAGGGATAGTGTATGTAAATTCAAATTTTTAGATGAGATGAAATTCTTTCACCAACCTTCTTTATAAGTGAAGCGGAGCGGGCTGGCTAAATGGATGTGACTTGTTTCGAAAGCTCATCATTGTGGTACAAATTTTAGAAATGGTTAACTATGAAAAACAAAGTTTCTTAAATTGACTAGCAACTATTATTGCACTTATGCTTTTGTTATTGCACTTAATAATACTCTCTCCGTCTCATGTCAATTTACACCTCAAGAGGTTTCATATTTAAAAAAATGAATAAAGTAGTAGTAAATGGATTAATACGTGTATATATTTGTAATGTGTACAAATTAGTTTTTTTTTATGATTTACATATAGGTTCAAGAAAGTCACTATATTTACAAATAGGTTCAAAATATTTGCACAGAAACACATTTTTTTTCTGCACAGAAGCACTTTTTTTTTCTGCACAGCACCTATTTGTAAATATAGTGACTTTTTTGAACCTATACGTAAATCATCCTTTTTTTTTATAGAATATTAGTAATTTATATGGAACATTTAAATAGTAAAGTATATAAACTAAGAGTAAGTCTCTTGTACACCAGTTACACGGTGCAACTCTAGTTCATTTTTAAAAAGTTAAACAGTTTATTACTGAAAAGTGTATCTTTCATAGTTTAACTTTTCAGTAATAAACTGTTTAACTTTTCAGTTATAAACTGTTTAACTTTTTAAAAATGAACTTGAGTTGCACCGTGTAACTGGTGCGTACAAGATTAATTCATAAACTAATGAGCCAGAGAGAATACACAATTACACTTAGGTATTTATTAATTATTTTTTAAACCCATGTCCGCTCATGAGCTTAGATCCTCTTCATTTTTTTATATAAATTTTTTTAGACATAATAATAAATCTTACAAATTATATAGATTCCATAAATTTATATTTTATTAACTAAGTATATCCATCTTCAAAATTTATAAAAAGTTTAAAGAAATGGAAAGGATGGTCCAGTGTATCACCTCACTCCAACAACACCAATACTTGTGATTTTTCTCAAAAATTAATTAGATTATATTTTATTTAAAAAAAAAATCCCAAATGAATGCATCTGTTGTGACACCCACCACCGACACAAGAGGTGTCAATACGTGGCGCCCTTCGTCCATGCATTGCTTCATTAGATTCTAAAGAATCGTCACTCACTCACTCAACTTTCTCTCCAAATTAGTGATGTTGATGGATTTCGTTGACGGAATCCTCCATGTTTTCACTATTGCCACACTCATCTTCTTCCTCCCACCCTACCTCTGCTTCAAATCGCTCCGCTACCTCTGGCGCTCTCTTTTCCCCGAGAATTTGGCCGGAAAGGTCGTCATCATCGCCGGAGCTTCTTCCGGAATTGGAGAGGTATACATCCCCCCCCCCCCCCCCCCCCCAATATTTCGATCATTATAAATACACATTTATTTTACTGATTATTAAATATATATATATATCACTAGTGACAAAACTTGGGCTTCTGTTTGAATTCAAGCATGCATGTAATTTACATATCAAATCCTACATTTAACAAAAAAATTAAAATTAAAATCATATATAAAAGTGTGATTTTTGGTTATATGGGAGCTGTTTAAAGCACGTAGCTTATGAGTATGCAAAGAGGGGTGCATTCTTGGTTATTGGGGCAAGAAGAGACAAGGCTTTGAGAGATGTGGCTGACATGGCTTTTGAGCTTGGCTCTCCTGGGGTTATACCTATACCAACTGATGTCTCCCACCCTCAAGATTGCAGGAGATTGATTGAAGAAGCCATTAATAAATTTGGCCAATGTAAGTGTGTACATGTCTTTAAAATGTTTTTGGGAGGGCAATAATTTACTGGTTCTCTGTAAATGTAAATCTAGGACAATCGTGCAATTCCCGTGATATTTCATCACAACTTGGACTTGTTAAGGCTTGGTTGTCCTAAATTTGCAGATTTTAAAACATGTCTTACAAAATATTATTCCCGTATATATGTGATCATAACTTAATTGAGTAAATGTGTGTGTGTTTTTTTTCTTTCTTGGATTTCAGTGGATCACCTGGTGATTAGTGCTGGTGTTACCCCAGTTAGTATGTTTGAAGATACATTTGAAGTCACGAACTTCTCGCCTGTAATGGTAATAACCTCTAAACTAGGATTTAATTACTTGTAATTGATTAAGTTCAAGATTAAACTAATTACAAAGAAAAATGACTTGGGAGGAAGTTTTTGTAATTTCCTAATTAATTATGAACTGTGCTAGGTGAGAGAGTTCATTAATGTAACCTTGATATCCTGTTCCTTTGAACTCTGTATGTAAAAATTGTTTGTTTTTGTAATACACTCAAATTCTGAAAAATTATTAAACTAATTAAATACAAATAATTAATAAAATTAAATTCGTAGGATGTAAACTTCTGGGGTGTGGTGTATGCAACTTATTTTGGTGCTCCCTACTTGAGGATGAGACAGGGCAAGATTGTGGTGATTGCATCTTCTGCTAGTTGGTTGAATGCACCAATGCTAAGCTTCTACAATGTCAAGTATCTTTGTCTCATCATATCAATTATCACTCTTTTATTGCTTAACTAAGTTTATACCATCAATTTCTTAGTTGCTGACATTGAGCTTCCTTGCTAATCACTTACAGGCAAGTAAAGCTGCAGTTGTGAGTTTTGTCGAAACTCTTAGGATTGAGCTCGCATCCGATGTTGGGATTACTTTAGTAACTCCCGGATTGATAGAGTCTGAGATGACGAAAGGCAAATTCCTTAACAAGGATGGCAAAATGGTGGTGGACCAAGACATGCGTGATGTAAGATCCTAACTACTGACTTGTATATAGTCTATCGGGAATAGTTCTTTTAGGGTCATAACTATGGGGTGGCATTTGTAGGAATGTTTGAGTGCTAGCAAGTTTAGGCCATTAAAATTTATTTTAGGTCAAACACGTGACATATTAGCCCGAACTGGAGTGTCCTAGACCAATTTACACTGGCTAAAATGTGTCAGGCTGCAAACATAATGTCCTATAATTGCTACCCATAAGTTAGACACCTTAGTCTATTGTATCAATAATCCCAAAGAAATGATATAATTCCAATAATATAGAATATGATGTTTTTCTTAAGAGCCAACACCAATGTAAGAGCACATTTTGTTTTTGTGGCAACACAAATAATATCTCAAGCAGTCTAGCTGTTGATGGAAACAAACTCACTGCTGCAGGTGGTCATGAACGTTGTTCCAATAGAAATGGTGGGACGATGTGCAAAGGCCATTGTCGACAGTGCGTGCCGTGGGGACAAGTATCTGACATGGCCCCCTTGGGTGAGGGCAACCTTCTTGGTGAAGATGTTGTGCCCCGAAGCTGTGGACTGGTTCAACCGCTGGTTTCTGGTCACTGAACTGGGCGTTGCACCAACAGAAGCGATAAGCAAGAAAGTCATAGATTTGCCTGGACTCAAGGATTTCCTGTGGCCAGATTCTGTTCTATCTCCCAAAATCAAGAGTAATTGATCACAGAAAGGGATGTACGCTTGCTTAGTTTCCAGCTAATTATGAAATACTTGATATATGCTGCAATATAGTCTCTTCTGCCTTTCTTTTATTCATGAGACAACTTATTTTGTGAGATAAGTTTATATTAAATCGAATCAGACCGTCGTTCAGTCTCGTTCCCGTGAGATAGTCTTACGCAAGTCATTGTCTTTATTCATTTACATCTGCAAGCTATCATAATGCAGCAAAAACTACAAGTCTTACATTGAATAATCAAAATCCTTTTGGGACTGATTTGCCCTATTTAATAAAATAAAAAAAGATTCAACAATAATCTAAATAAAAAAAGAAATGGAGTTTAAGGGGATAAGTTTATAGGATTCAACTGTGATGAATATTGTGGGTGAGCAGAAGTGGAGGACTTGACCCTGTGAAGGAGCAACCAAGTATCAGATGCAGGGCAGCCCTGCTTCATTTCAACAGCAACTGGAACTGTTGAAGCTCTACTCATCTCTATGATCATTGTCCCCTGATCATAATCACAATTTTATGACTTCATTTGACTAATTAATTAGAAAATGAATGTAGTAAAATTAATCAAGAAAACTCTCCCTCCGTTCCACTAACATATAGATATATAGGCATTTCCACACAAATTAAGAAATGAGAACAATTATAGTTAGATACATAAAATTAGGACAATGATGAAAGTACAAAATTAATGATATCTAAGATATAGTAAGTGATTTAGCTTTGTGGAATGGATGAAAATATAAAACAAGTTTAATTTCAATCAACACTTTAACCAATAGAATTATTAAATACCGCTTTATTATACTTCCTCTGTCCCTCTAAAAAAGTTGTATTTTTCATTACGGTCTGTCCCATTGAAAAATTCTCATTTCCTTTTAGACAATCTATTTTTACTTTTTTAGTTTTTTTTAATTAATATTCTCATTATTTTTTATGATAATATACCCTTAAACTTATTGAAATCGTGACACAAGAGACTATATTAATCCTATAAATGGCGCATTATTTAGTCACCAACAATCGACATGAACTCCCTATTAGTCACAGAAACCAGATACACCAACTCCTCATCCTCCTTACTTACAATTCCTACAATCCAAGGCAGTCAAGGCCCACACTTTTTTATCTAAGGCAATGAACAATTAAACACCATGGCATGAAGGCTTCAAGCTTATTATTCACATCATAATGTTCTCATGTAAGATAAATGTTACTAGCCAAAATCAATAAGGAATACTTATTATAGTTTTATTACAAATGTCAGAGAAACCCGATGAATTTCCATAATTGAACATGGGAGATGTTCTTTTCTTGGGAAATGAACTCGATTATATGCCTCCAGGAGTTAGAGACGGATTAAAAATGTTAAAGGTAAACCAAGAATGCACAGAATCATACCTCAAAGTTGATGAGAAAAAACTGGAACTTTTTCATGATCTCCTTCATCTCACTAGCACGCTTGCTTTCAGAAGATGCAAGAGCATTTGTGACCTCCTGAGGAGAATAACCAATTGTATTCTGTACAACCTGAAGGAGAAAGCTACTAATTAACATATAGATAAGCTTCTAAGAGGATTATTATGATGAATTACTCACCTTGTGATCGATGAGGATTCCAGAGATAAGGCTGCCATCATCAACGTAAACTTGAAGCTCATATGAACTCCTTTCTTTGAATTGAAACCCCTTCACACCAGTGATAAAGCACTGCAAAAGTAGTCGGTAATATACCCGCTATAAATTGTAATCCACGACATTGAGACAATAATCCACATAAATCAAGCAAGATTAATATACCCAGTAAATGTAAGAACACTTTGTGAGAGGTGAGGCAGTCAATCAAAATAGGGTAATGAGTAACTTATGTTGAGCCTTATTACCCGTATGAAGTATGGTGAAGGTGAATTGATAATTCTTTATTTTCATTAATCACTACAACCTAAATTCATTCTCATTACCATTATTATTGAAGAATTTTGAACCAAGCTTACCCTGAATAACCTAACACTTGTGTTAAGAAGCTCTTAGCTTTAAAAGTGGAGTGATAAAAGGAGAGCTCAGTAAGTGTCTAGAAGGTATTAGCTTCAAAAGAAAAGAGGCTCCGATGCTTGGAACCAAACTAGTAGATCATATGCATAATTGATTAATTTGGTCACACCTTTATTTTTCCTCGAACAACAGAAGTTTCATCATCAATTGCAGAAAACTTTGCAGATAAACTAGCCAAGTAAGTGAAAGGGGCTTCGTTATCTCTGTGAAGCACAAAATGTTGTTCTAAATCATCCAACATAGTCATATCCTCAACATCCACGTCCATGGAGGATGTGTTTGACACACCATTATCCCCATTATCTGGTACATTACAACAACTATAAGCAAACTGAGAATATAGAATGTGTACAGAATTACGCAAACATCCGATTATTAAAGATCTAATTTTGTTCAATATACCTTGCCTATTTCCTCCTGAAGCTGCCATAACTTCTGCTCTGGGTTCATTGATATGCTGTGGATTGGTTACAGATTGTACAGACTGCACTGGAGAGAATGACGTAGGCTCAGTATTACTTCCACTAACAGAAACTTCAAAATCTCTATTAGGGCCTGTAAACATGCATGCAAGATAATTAGGAAATCTTCAACTGAGAAACCTAGAAAGAAAAGTTTTATGACTCTTTTGAAAAGACAAACCTTGTCGTTCAATGACAGCAGGAAAATTTGTATGCCTTGGAACTTCTGCTTGTACCTGCGGCCAAGGTGAACCTGGACAGTGTGGCAAGAGTTCAGCATTAGTTATGGATGATGCTGCAAGAATATCATCGGCAGGGATACGAGTAACTATAGATCTCATGCATGGAGGATGTTTGATTTGAGACTACAAAACTGGATTTGAGATTTCAAAATCTAAATCTGGTTCTATATTTCAGAATCCAGTTTATCAACCCCCTCTATATCTTACCCTACAAACACCTATGAAGCAGCATATACCATTTTTCCCCCATCAAACTCTTCTTAATGACTCATTGATGCAATATATATATAATCACTCTTTTATTATCACTTTTCAAACATGTGTTCAATCTTTAATAACTTCCAATAAAACACACTAATCACTACACGATCATTATATCTACAATCAACAATAATATATTAATACAACATCATACACACTCTTACACAACTATTGTACATAAAGTTAAATTCTACTCTACTTAAATCTAAAAACAAATGCACACAATCACTACTAATCAAGATTTTGAGATTCACTAGATTTTGAAATTCAGATTTCAGAATCCACTTAATACCAATCCAAACATATCCATAATGTTTGAAAGCAAATGATTGTGATTTTTTTAATATTAAGATAACCACAATTAAGATTTGACTTAGAAGTTATTCAAGTTGACATACCTTGCCTACTTGACTGTGCAGGCGTTGTATAACTTGAATTCACTTGTGCGGTTCTATCAACATGCACAGGAGCAACATTATTAGATGGTGGCCGAGCAGCATCATTAGATAGTGGCCGAGTAGTGTCATTAGATGGGGACCACCCAGCATGTGTCGCCCTAGTTGCTAAAGGAGGAAGACCAGATGTGTCAATAGCTCAGCATTAGTTATGAACAGTGTTGCAAGCATATCATTGGCAGGCATAATAGTAGCTGAGCAGAAAATCGTATAAGTCGAATTTTCAGATCAAACAGATGAAATGCGGTTAATAGGTTCGGTTAATTTTATTAAAAAAATCAGTTCTATTCTTAAATTAGAATGTTTCAGTTTTCGGGTTGGTTAGTAGTCAAAATAACCTATATATTATTTTCTTTTAGTTGAACTTTTTACATATTTATCAATCGGAACACTAACATTAAAATTTTACATCCATTATTATTTATGTCATTCATTGTCATTGTTCTTTACATCTGATTTGTGTTTTTATAGATGTCTAATCATTAATCAACAAAAAGAAGAAAAAATGCACCATAGCTCACACAGTTCAATTTTATAACCTTCAAAATCAAAATGGAAAACAATGATAATACGATTTTTTGAGATAATTTTAAACTGTGTGAAATTAGAATATTAGAAAATAGCTAAATACATATATAAGAAATGCAAAATTTTATCTTTCACAAAATTAACCCACCTCATTAATTTGGTTGGTTTTTCCAAAGTTCAATTCAGTTTCAAATTATATATACATATTTTGGTAAATCTGCACGGTTGAAAGAGATCTAATAACATTTGAACTCAAAAGATAATTTTTAGAATAAAAAGATAACCAAAATTAAGATATGAGTTAGCAAGGTATTCAACTCGACATACCTTGCCCACTTGACTGTACAGGTGTTGTATTCACAGAGGCAGTTCTATCAACAGGCCTTGGAGCAGCAGCATTAGATGGTGGCTGAGCGGCAGCAATAAATGGTGGTTGAGTAGCATCATTAGATGGTGGCCATGCAGCATGTGTTGCTCTTGTTGCTAGAGGAGGAAGAACCCCTGTCCTAGTTCTGGTTTAGGGGTTATAATGTCAGAAGTTAACCTATAAATTAGGATGCTTCTAAATTTAATGAAATTTGAATTGGGATGAACCTGTTTCATGTTGATACAGTTTCCAGACAAATCTTGAGAAACTACTTTAGATTTTTATATATACCTTTTTCCCCGTGCAGGCTTATTTAGTTCATTAACAAGCCTTTGTCGAGCAGCTTCCAACCCCTCAACAGCTCCTCCCAGAACTTCAATGTTTTCTGGGACCAACATCATGAGCCCATGCCTAACATTTACATTGCAAACAACAACCTGCATAACGCTTTCGCAACTTAATAAATTTACACTTAATTTAGCAAATCAAGGGCCATTGATAAGGCAAATGTAAATAAAACAGTGACCTTTAGCCCTGCTGGTGCAACCTCCAGATCTTTGATAGGTCTATATTCCATACCAAATACGCGCTGGGCTCCATCGGTCATGGATAGCTTAAGGCATCTCTTGCTTCCTGGTTGTGCAACTTTGTACCTTTCACGAAGAGGCTTGCAGATATTTACTATCTCATCCACCTATATAGCACTCACAAGACATGCAATTGTTGAATATGATAGTATAATAATACCAAAGATTAAATAATAAAAATAATAATAAAATATTCTTGAGGGATGCATCCCATCAAGACTTCTAGTGTTAAACTAGGAAATCCAATAAGCCATTGAAAGAATACGCACGGGTTTTTTTACATGAATATAGGAGAAGTGGATTCGGAATTTTACTTGGTATATACAAATCAATATTATAGACGTACAAATATTTTGAATACCAAATAATTTACAACCAGCAATTAACTCAAGGAATGTCACTGCCACAATAGAAACTCAGACTTGAAGCGTATACGATGATGCATCTCAAAACACACTTACATTGAGATTCTTAAATGTTCAGAAAACACACAGGTCGATCAAATTCAGGATATTATGGCATACAAAGAACTTGAATTCTCAAAACACACTTACATTGAGATTCTTAAATGTTCAGAAAACACACAGGTCGATCAAATTCGGGATATTATGGCATACAAAGAACTTGAATTCACATATCTCAACTCGAATTTTTATTAGTGATGGTGTGTTCCGCTTCTACTGGTCAACTACAAGTTCAAAGCACACAAAGCTTGCTGTAGCATTTATACTCATTACAAGTCAAAAGAAAATAGTACAAAACTGAAAAAAAAAAATCGATTTATCCCGAATTGTGAAGAATTTTGCAGCACAGAGAACTACTCAAAATAAAATCTGCGTTTACCTGCAAAACAAAGGGGCCTTTGAGATCAATCATATGCAAGGTGTGAAAGTTTGGAGGAAGCACACCAGCCCCGCAATAGTTCATATCCGACCACAAAAACTGCGCGAAACAAAGCTTCGCCTTTGCCGAATCGTTCATCATCTGAAACCCCTGCACCGATGACTGCAGGCCTTGTAAACAAGAATCCAACCATTCCCTTCTAACTCGCAACCCTAGCCTTTCCAATTCCCTATGTATCGGAGACTGCGACACCTCGAAACTGCTATTGTTACCGTTGGCGTCGCCGAAAGAGGAGTTGTGAGCAACGTTATTGATGTTAATGTTTTCTTGGTCATCGTCGGAGATATCGAGGGGGATTGGTTCAACGTGGCGGCCGTTGTAACTGCGACTGGTGCTGGTAGTGGTGGTGGTGGCGGCCGTGGCGGTGGAGCAATTGTTGCTGTTTGGAGTAGGGTTAGCGGAGTTCAGGGTCACTGTTCGGAAATTGGTTTCAATACCATCGCTAATGAGGTCTTCTATATCTTCGTCTACTTCAATATGTTGTTGGGGCGGCGGAGGTGGCGGATAATCTTCTTCTTCGTCGGAAGAGCAGACGACATGGAAGCGCCTTCTCGACATTTTTTCTGTTTAATTAAATCATTTTCCCGCCTGCTTTTAGAGAAAATCGCACGCGCAGCACAAGGAAAGAAATGCACTGCACTTGGGCCAACCATGAAAATATTGCACATGTTGGGTCGATTGTGCAAAAATTATACACCTATACAAATTTGCACACTTTCTTTATTTGGACGTCTCACACAAATTTGAACACTATAAAAAAAAAATTAATTTATGTGCACACCCACAAACACAACTTTATATATAAAACATGCAAATTCTTACGGAAAGAAGGAAGTAAAAAATACATACATATTTTAAAATATATTTAAAATGAATGTGTAATAATTTTAAAAATTATACATTTGTTTTTTTTAATAATAAAATTAAAAAATTATCTCTCTTTGTAGCTGTTTCTATATATATAATTACTCTCTCCAAGATACATATATACTCCCTCAGTCCAGCAATTATATGCATATCACTATTGAATTTATTTATTTTAAAGAATGTGAAAATATAATTAGGAAGGATTGAAGTAAAAAATGTGAAATAGTCATGAAATGAAGAGTATCTATGTTTACACCCTTCAAGTAAAATAATTTTTTCTATGATTTGTTACAATGTTCTAAAAAATGTTAGTCGCTAGTCGGTCGGACCACTAGGGTCTAGCGACTAGTCAGAAGCCTCTAAACGATAAATAAAATTAATTATTTTATAAATTAATAATACATAATATATAAAGTAATAAAAATTAATATCACCACCTTTCAGTATTGAAATTATAAGTGATAACAATTATGCAATTCAAAATTTAATAAAGTCATAATTAAAAAATCAAAAGATGACACATATTAGTTTAAATTTTAAACTTTTAAATTCTACATATTAAAAATAAAAATACAATAATTAAAGAGATTATTAAAAATAACAACACAATATTCAATTTTTTAAGGTGAAACGGCCTAATCGGCGCCTAGTCGGCTGATTAGTGTGAAAATTGCTCGAAATTATTGTGCTTTTATTGCTAATTTTGATTTGATTTTGTGCATTTTCATATTAAATTTGATTAATTGAGCTTAGTTGTAAAAATATTATTTGTGTTGCATTTTGATAGAAAAATTGGTGAATTAATTGGTGGAATTATTATTTGAGGTTAATTGAAATAGTGTTATTTATTTAATTGATTGAAAGGCCAATTATTTTGGTCCATGGTTACTAAGTTGTTGAGGAGCAATTAATTTTTGGGCACGGATATTCTTCCCCCCTATTTTTAATTACTTCACCCCACATTAAAAATTTTTTTTTTTGTAAAATATTTTTTAAAGACACAATTTTGTTATATTTTCCTAAATTTTATCAGATCAATTCACCCCATCTTGTTGATATTAAAAATCTGACACCATCGTCGTCCTAATCATGCTCCGCTCCTCTCCGCCAAGATCCGACGCACACGCCGTCGGCCAACACTAGAAACGTGCACACCCTGAAACCGCTCTCAGGCCTCCTCCTTCCTTGCGAACTGCCATGTTCCAGTCGTTCGCTTCTTGCCGTCAATGGAAATCCATTCGAAGACCACTGCTCAGAAACGACTTAAACCATCCCCTAATCGTTGCTGGAAATCGTCTTCAACACCAGTCGCGACCCAATCGAAGAATCCTCTCATGTCAATGTTCGACACTGGGCTATGGAACATTTGCTTAATATTCGAAAAAAAAATTCGAACCTTGTATTCATGTTCGAACATTGGGAAAATGTTCATGCATTTTTTTCGAACAATATTTTCGACAAAACTGATCCAACAAAGTTAAGATGTTCGACCAAAATTGTCGAACAAACACAAAAATTGCGGCAAACCAGAGTCGAACTTTTATGGCCGAAAAAAATCACGGCAAACCAGGTGCGGCAGTGAGTTAGGTGGATCGGTGCCTGTGTTTCTGGCGAAATCGGCGAAGCAACAAATGGCATCGGCTGTTGTTTGGCGAACGCTGGGATCGACTCCAGTTTTCGAGCGAGAAACAGAGGTGTGTCGACGAAATTTCGACGTTTTGCAGGCGGTTGAAAGGACTGAGGCGTGCTACTTCAGAGCAGGTTGTGGCATGGAATGGTTGCAGAGGTAGCAGTGGCAATTTCTGGTTTCCATGGCGGAACAGTGTTTCTTCAGTAGACGTTGGAGGCGGTTATGATTTCCAGCGTCGGATGTACTGGGAGAGACGGGCCTGTGTCGATTGAAACAGGACAGAACGTGAAGGATAGCTTGTGATGGTGTCGCCGACGTCCTTCGCAACGGCGGTTGTGTTAAGAAAGAAGTGGAGTGAAGATACAAATCTTATTTTAATTATAAATAATAATGAATATTTTTAGAATAATAGGGGGTGAACTGAAATTTTGGAACAGTGAATTGAAAATGGGATGAAGTAAATAAAAATAGGGGGAGAATATTCGTGTCCTTAATTTTTTTTCTGCAGGAAAATTTGATGAAGAGAATGGCCCAGGTGAAAATGGAGAGCCCAATATTTTGAAGGCCCATTTGCATAATCTGGTGATGAAATTGTGCAGAGAGATTGCAAGTTGGAAGTAAAGAGTAAACTTTGACCAAGACGTGGCATTCATTCCTCCCCTCAATTCATTCCATCAACACCACCAGTTCTCTCACATGCCGGAAATTATATTTCCTCGCTAGAAATTGAAATTCACAGCAATTGCCCAAGCCCACGCCTTGAAGCCGGCCGCCTGGAAATTCGATGCCTTCGCCGGAAATGAAGAAGAAGGCAGCACAGCCGACCTACCTCTGTTCTTCACACACCGCCACACTCACGCCGGAATCGTGCCCAGAAGCCACCGTTCGCAGCCCAATTCACCGGAGAAAGAGGACTCACTCCTAGCCGCAACAACTC
>JAPKLY010000001.1:3153440-3228932 GCA_026898435.1 Prunella vulgaris
AACTGTAGGGAATATTTAGTTTTGGTATTTGAATTAGTATTACTGAGTCAGTAGTTTGTCAGTTTATTGTTTTCCACTAATTCCTAGTTTATAGGAACAAATTTGTTATTTGAATATTTTTTCTTTAGTTAGCATAAAATCTGGTTTGTTAGCATAAAATCAGGAATTGTATCTTTCATGTAATAGCTATATAAGCCTCTTTTATTTATTTAATGAAAGTAGGGTCTGTCTATGGTCAGGAAGGTTTCGCCCTTCCTGACGTCAGTAAACCCCCTAACTGCCGTTGGATTTATGATTCAACGTATAATATTATTTCGAAGATATTGCACTTTGCACTAGGGCGATTGCACTATGCATAAGGCGATTGTTCTATTAAAAAAATTAATTAATATTATTAAATTAAATTAAAATTACCAAATTATCCTTTTAATTAAAATATTATTATATCTTAAATTTTTTAAATTAAATTAAAATTAATTTCTTCAAACATTCATTCAAACATCACGAACCCTAATTCCCAAATCCATTTTCAATTTCTCTTAAATCAATTTGAAATCCGTTTTGATTTCTATGCTCGATGGTCCCCGTGTCATTTTCGGAAAATAGATCCTGCTCTTCCACTAGGTCGGACACCAATACCGCTGCGTCTCTTTTTCGTTAATCGATGGTTGAAGCGGGAAGCCCCTGCCCTGTGAATGACATTTCTTTCTATCTGAAGCAAACACTTCATTTTGCTCCATGAAAAGATAATGAATATACTGAAAATCGATCTCCACCACCACAATCATCGTCACCAACCCATGCTCTGGTCGGAATTTCAGTCTCTCACCACAGGCGGACGAATTTTCAAGCTTTCCCCATCCTTTGCTAGACCCCTCTACTCAGTTAGCAAGAATGTTAGGGCTATTAAGGTTAGCACGGCAATCCCATTTTCAATCGACAAGATCAAAGAGGAAGAAAATGACATTTTGAAGATTACTTAGCGGAAGATGGGGAGGTTTATCAGAAGACTTTAAGATTGGTGGAGTGTGCAATGTTTGCTGTTGTTTCTGTCTTGGCTTTTCTCTTGAGCAACTCTCTAGCCATTGAGGTCTTCTTTTAATTTTCCTTCGAATCATATTTACTTTTTGGGTCTAATAGTGCCTTACAATTTTTGTTTAGAGCTATGCATGATGAATCGGCTATCGTCAAGCGTGTGTCCATGTACCATAAAATATAAATAAAAATTGTTCATGCGATGTAGTAGATTGTTACCTGTAGTCTTAATCCCGTGAAGGGACATCACATACTGGCCATAAAATCCTGTAAAAGAAGAGCTGATTCTGGGGAAGACTGTTAAATACTAAAGCTGCCTGAAGGTAGTTCATTATATCTATGAATTTGAAATACATTGTTTTCTAACCCACATCATCATTTCGACAGCTTCTGCTCAATTGTGGCTTTTTTATGTTCTTGCTACACCTTCTATATGCTATATTCTTAAAAAGAATTGGTTACAAGGCTTCCCTCAGACTACCAAAATGGCTCGATGTTGCAATATATATGATGGAATTATAGAAATTCATGTCGTGGGGAAACAATGTGTTGTGCATATGTAGTGCATCCAATATTCTTTATTTCGATGTCTCATTTATATGTAGCATGTGAGTTTCGACAATGGTGGCGCCGGTGGCGAAAACTGTCAAGGATGTTTCTCCTCATGAGTTTGTCAAAGCTTACTCATCTCACCTCAAGCGCTCCGGCAAGGTATATTCGAATTTGTTCTTCTTTTATAATGAATATTTATGATAGAAGATGATTGTGCATAATTCACTGAAAAATATGCTTAGAACTATTGGTAATGTACCACTACCCGAAGTGAAGGGTTACAGAAGAAATGTAGATGCTGGCGCATTTTAATTATTGGCAAATTAAATACGCAAATAAGGTAAATGAACAAGTTAAAGCGCTAGCATTTCATACCAAAATGTTGGATCGTATTAGCCTATGCTTCACTGTAGTTAAGTGTGATTTCTATTGAAGATCAGTAATCAGAACACGTAATAAGAATTGGTATCGATTTGTTCAATCTTGTTTGAGATGAGTAATTATTATGTTTAATTTTGTTGATAAAATCATGAATTGGACTATGTTTAAAGTGGCCTAGCATTCCAAAAATGTTTCATATGCTGGGGTATAATAACTTGTAATAGAATCTTGTTGATTGTGCGCAAGGCTTTTGACTTGTTATTTTAGATACGCCAATCAATTGTGACCAATCTATTTTGTTAACAAAAAAAAAAACCAGATGGAGCTTCTAGAGTGGACTGATATCGTGAAAATTGGTGTCCTCAAGGAACTTGCTCCATATGATCCTGACTGGTACTACATAAGGGCTGGTAATAATTGCTTTCCCATCTCTTTGGTGTGTCTATGTGATAGATGTTGGTTCTTAGCTGGTTTGATTTGTCATTTCTTTGTTATAACTTATAATCCTTCACATTTATCCTGTTCATAATGAATTTTCTTACCTGTTCTATACAGTACAAAAAATGTTTGTTTTACACATCCTTTCCATAATTAAGTTTCTTTTATATGTCCCCTGTTTCTATAAATTAAAATTTGTATCTTCAATTTCTTGAAGTTTGCATCAATATCATTATTTTGTTTATAGGTATCATCTTATCTTTGGGTATTTTTATTTCTATATTAATATTCCATGTGTCTTAATATTCAGTGTAAAGATACTTCATAATCAAGTTTTTCACTTTTCATATTATGCTTAAACGTATGGTGCAGTTTCCATGGCTAGGAAGATTTATATGAGGGGAGGCCTTGGTGTTGGTGCCTTTAGGAGAATTTGTGGTGGGAGCAAGAGGAATGGAAGTCGTCCGCCTCACTTTGGCAAAAGCAGTTGCAGAATATGAACATTGTAGCGGGTGAGTTCTGGACTAACTGTAGGTTATGTAATGTAAGTAAGTGTGATTATGATTGATGTAATTTGATGATTTGTGTTTACAGTAGAAAAGAATCACATCCAATGGACGAAGGGACCTCGACCAAGTTGCTGGAAGAATCGTTGTGGTTGCACCATAGATTAATTATGTTGTCCTATGCTTGTTGAGAATTTTAAAATCTTCAGACGGTTTTTGGTTGAAATATCAGCATATTTTGATCAAATTTTTGCTGTTGAAATTGCATTCAGTGTACTTTGAATTAACTACGAAGTGATTTCTTTATTTGATTTAATCTTACAATTTGATTTGCTTTGGTGGATTAGTTTATTTGATTTTGCCAGAACTAATGTCAAAAGACATCTTTTAACGTTTATATGTGTTTTCAAGTGTCAGTTTTTCAATATACTATCTAGTTTATATCCCTCTACTTGTTAATTCGGTATTTTAGCTGTAATGATAAATAAATAAAAATTAATTGAGAAATAAAATAAATTTAATTTAAATTTATAATCAATATTTAATCGTGCATCGGACGGGAAACTAACTAGTTGATAATAAATTGGTAGCCTTCAGAGTTTTTAGTTTGTAGACAATGAAACAGAAGTAGATTGATTAGCTAATTTATTGAAATAGTAAAAATTTGATGAAGTAGAATAATTTTGGAGTCCCATTATTATCGTATTGTGAAATTATTTGTATGATTAAAAATTTATAGCTTCACTTTTTGAATAAAAATTGAGTAAACATAATATGAAAATAATTTATGTGAGTTGTTTACAAATAAAAATAGTTGATACTTTAAAGGCTGGTGGGGAACAGATTGTGAGTACCTTGAGCAATATTGTTGATACAGAGAAAGAAACACAGAGCTAAAATGGTTGCAAGAGAGAGAGACTCGTGAGAATGATGTTGTTGCAGGTTTTCACATCTGGTGCAGCATTGCATCCATATAACTATTTAAGACATATCAAAGATAATTTTGTAATATTTCTAAATGTTTTCTAGGTTGTCCTCCTAATTGTGATAATTTATAAAAAAAAATTCATGTAAGAACACCTTTTTAACTATTTATATTTGATAAGGTAACTATTTTAAAAATTTATAGAGTATATGCATTAAAGTGTTAGTGAATATACGTAACGGTGATAGTTTGTACACATGAAAATGATACTGTTTATGCCTAATATGTGACACAAGCATTTGTGCCCATTTCTATTTCTCTAGAGACGAGTTGGTGTGTATTGTTGTAAGACATATCAAAGATAATTATATAATATTTCTATACGTTTTCTAAATCGTCCTCCTAATTGGGATAATTTATAAATTTTTTTCATGTAGGAATATTTTTTTTAACTATTTATATTTGATATTATATGAAAATGTAACTATTTTAAAAATTTATAGAATATATGCACTAAAGTGTTAGTGAATATGCTTAACGGTGACAGTTTGTACACATAAAAGTGATATTGTTTGTGCCTAATATATGACATAAGCATTTGTGCCCGTTTCTATTTCCCTAGAGACGAGTTGGTGCGTATTGTTGTAAGACATATCAAATATAATTTTGTAATATTTCTATACGTTTTCTAAATCGTCCTCCTAATTGGGATAATTTATAAAAAAAATTGCATGTAGGAACACCTTTTTAACTATTTATATTTGATATTATATGAAAAGGTAACTATTTTAAAAATTTATAGAGTATATTCATTAAAGTGTTAGTGAATATGAGTAACGATGATAGTTTGTACACATGAAAGTGATATTGTTTGTGCCTAATATGTGACATAAGTATTTGTGCTCGTTTCTATTTCCCTAGATACTAGTTGGTGTGTATTGTTGTAAGACATATCAAAGATAATTTTGTAATATTTCTATACGATTTTTAAATCGTCCTCCTAATTGTGATAATTTATAATTTTTTTCATGTAGGAACACCTTTTTAACTACTTATATTTGATATTATATGAAAAGGTAACTATTTAAAAAAGTTATAGAGTATATGCATTAAAGTGTTAGTGAATATGCATAACAGTGATAGTTTGTAAACATGAAAGTGATACTGTTTGTGCCTAATATGGGACCAAAGCAATTGTGCCCGTTTCTATTTCCCTAGAGACGAGTTGATGTGTATTGTTGTAACACATATATCTGGAATAATGGTGTTCATCCTGCTATTTCGATCAATTCCTTCCATATATATTTTGTAAAATGAATCTATAATTCATAAAAATTTACAGTATACATCACATTATCATTATATATAGGAGTGCGTTTCTTGTGAAATCAAATACACATGAACTTGTATCACAAAAATATATTATCACAATCAATGTTAATCATACATTCAATCACTGTTATAAATATATATTTAATTTTTTTAACAGTGATAATGTATAATCATTAAAGTGCTAGTGATTATACATAACAGTTATATTGCATACACATGATATTGATAATTGATAAATCTTATTTTATTGTAAACTCTAGTCACTTAAATCAAGTTTTGTAAAAATTTAGTTCAATTTAATAAAATCGAAATTCTTACATTACATTTTAAATAATTAATTTAATTTATAGATAATTTTTATTACTAACAATTAATATATATTATATTACATATTTAAATTTACATTGGCTATTAAATTTTTAAAATATTATTTTATTTCAATATTAATTTACAGTGGGTATTATTTTTTTATAATTTCAATATTAATAATATATTATATTACAGTGGGTATATTAATATATATTTATATTTCAATATTAAAGTATATTATAGTGATACCGTTTTAATCCATAACTGATATGGTTGGTATGATCATATCCGAAACACTATATATTAACTTAAATTATCCATATAAGGGAAAAAACTCAGACAGATACACAAGCTCAAATCTTAAGCAGCAAAAACAGCAAGTATTGGTATATATAATGGAAATCATATGGGTATTATCATATTAACAATGAGTTTTCAATAATCATATATTAGAAGGGCTAAATTGTGTCCAAGGTGTCTTAAGTTGTGTCTGCAATAAAGTTGCATCCGAAAATGATACTAACTCTTCGAAGTCTGAGTTTTTGGTAAGTTGTTGTGCAGCCAATATAATGAATGAATCCATTACTTGTTGAAGCTGCAAATAGAAAATTAAAAAAATAAGCCACAACATAAAAATTCAAAACTTGAGATACTAGAAATCGTGTATTAAGACTTAAGAGAGTCAGGGGACTTTGTGACATCTAGACAGTAATGCACGTTGTCAATAAGCAAATAAAATTCCAGAAAAATCTAAAGAGAGAAAATGAGGCCATACAGTTAAAAATCCACTGAAGCCATACTGCATTATTGGTATTACATTCACACCTAAATGCAAGTCATTGAGATAAGGACCGTTGATGTCTATAATGGATTTAACATCTGGAAATCCAGAAAGTGCCCATGTGTGATTCAAGCGTATGCTATAATCAAACATCCGAGGGCCTTGAGTATGAAACACGACTGCTCCTTTAATTTTTGGGTTCGTGTAATTCCTATAAGCAGACCAACAAATGGCGGTGTGAGCTAATTTATAATAACTGAAAAATTGATAATGCACAATGATAGGTCCTTCAAACTCAATAATGAACAAATGCAACCAGCACATTTGATACAAAGGGGAAGAAGCAACAAAACAAAACCAACAATTGCAGGCTGAACATGAGAATGACAACGATAGCCACTTATTTCTTTTAAATCCAACTATAGCAACTTATCACAATGCAACAGTATTGTTTTATGTTGTTGCCACATTTACATGCCCAAAAAAGGAGAGAGTGAAGATAGAAAGAAAGAAATCATATCTTGCCTTGCGTTATCATAAGCACCATAAAGATCTGAGTGTATGTATGTCTCAAGCTCTACTTCATCTTTGTAAACTTTGGCTGCCCGCTGGATTATATGGAAGTGATCATTACAGAAAACATTCATACATAAGCAGTAAGTAAAACCAGGCACGTGAATATGATTATTATAACCTGAACCTTGCAAATATACATCCCTTACCCCAACACCATTATGTTAAGCAATCCAAAAATATAAAAAGAGTTCATATATTACAGAAGAGCATACTTCTCCATGTGGCCTACTTGAAAGTGCATCATACCCCATTTCACGAACAGATTCCAGGCAAACATCCACATTGGGCACTGGGGGACCCACTGCGCCCAGCATATCCATCTCGTGTGGTATCGAAACAAACGTACCAGCACAAGTTTCTGTCAAGCCTGCGTTCACAAAAAAAAAAATTTCATATAAAGTATTAATGGAAACAATAGTAAATGTAAAATAGATCATCTAAGTTTAAATATAAAAGAAAGATTAAATAAAGCCAATAACAGCATATAAATATTATATTGTGGACTTCATATTCATATCTTCTGGCCAGTGACCACTATAGGAGGGGCCTTCCAACTGGAACTCAGGTAGTCTCACAAGTTTGCACATATTAACAGTTAATCAAAGGGCAAAGTTTACTTAATAATCTAGAACCTTAAAACCAACGGAATCAAGTGTCACTTAACATTATTTTTCCACATATAACAAGAAATCATTAATGTGTAGACAGATGCAGAACTTCAGCTGACATCTTTACTGAAGTTCACAAATCATGGAAGAATGATTTAAGGCTCCAACCGTAAAATTCTTGAAGCCAGTGAACTAAAAAAGAAGTAGAGAAATAAAGGAAACAAATTTAGTAGGTAATGGGAAATACCGTATCCCTGAAGGACATGAGGACATGACACAACTTTCATAAACTCTTCCACATGGGTGGCAAGAGGTGCTGCTCCAGATAAAACAAGTCTTACATTTCCCCCCATGCCTTGTTTTACCTAAAAGAGCATGCTAGTCACACTTCTGTGAAAATATAGGCTTACAGGGCAAAGGAAGAAAAGTCATATCAAATAAATTAATCACCTTACTGAAAACAACTTTGTCACAGATTGGAGCTGCCTCTGTGTATTTACTATCGTTCCTCATATTACGTAGTTTTCTGCAAAAAAAATAAGAATATAAAGAATCCAAGGGAGGCATTAGAATTAAAGTAACTGCAATACATTATCAAGATATGCTCTGTAACATGGAGGTAACAGTTTAAGAGTGTAATAATAGAATAACACCATATAATTAGGCCTACAAAGACCTGTTGATTATCAGAGTAAAACATCAAGAAGACTGAGGTGAACTTTTTTGTCATCAATACGTGATATAATTTTATTTTATTTTGGGGGTTTTTAAGAGCTCAGAACAGTTTGGAAAGATACTTGATTAGTGGATTGTGAAGCTCAAATCTTTCGTGTGTTCATATATAGATATATATTTATATATACATTTAATTTCCTCTCTTAACTGAGAGATTAAGGCGAAAATGGATGAGAACTTACAAAGAGTAAGCGAAATTGAACATGGTTTGTTTAATGAAACCTCCTGCAGAATCTTCTGCTGCAAACCTGAAAGAAGATAATTGATAACTAAAGCACCTGAAAGAGGGTCATAGCCAAAAGACAGAACCTTACAGTTCTCTCATTAAGCAATACAATTCTTTGCTCCAGAAATTCAATTTTGGAAAGTCTAGTATCCGAATGACGCTTTATATTTGGATTCATTTAATTAGCAACCAATTTTTAAAATGCATTTGCTGGACACTGGATCGCATTATCACAAGTAATAAAGTTACAGAATTCCTGACATAGGGAAGAAGTAATCCATCAAGACAATATACTCCACAGCATCCAACAAAACCATCTCAAAGTATGCAACAATTTAAATCTTTTTTGAAAAAGAGTGAAGTATAATCCCAGAAGTATGTCACACGGAGTATTAATCTATCTATGCTTAAGGGCTGAAAATTCCCAAGAGAATTAATGAAGAATAGAACTTCAGATGCATTTTCAATTTTAGAAACATAAGATTCTCTTTACCATAGCAAAATTGTTCAATTTATATCCTCTTACAAATCTAAAAACTGATATCAGGAAAAGTCTACCCTGGATTTCATATAAGATCCTTGATGAATATTTTATTATGTGCTACCTGTATAATCATGTGTTTCTGAAGACTAGATTACCATAGCATTAACTAAATGAATTGTAAACCAATACATACAAAATACGGCAAAAAGCATCACAAATCAAGAGACAACAATAATTAGGATACAGCTCCAAAAAAAAAACACTACTAAAACACAAGACCAAGGATGAAACTGCAGCTTTCGTTTCCACAAAGGATTTCACAATAGGAATCAAGAAAAGCAAGTAGCAGTCATTATTGCAGAATTTTACTTCAAATAGAATGTTTCACAACATAATTAACACATAAGAATTTTATGCATAATGATACTAAATTTGAGCTTTAAGGACTATCACAGTGATTTGCCTTTGCCAAAAACTCAAGCAAGATGCAAGCATATACATAGAAATTGAAGCGAAAAGCAACGAATACAAATTACTTTTATCAATCGGCTATTAACAAGCAACACAACATGCACATGAAACAAAAAGTGAGAAGACGACTATCAGAATTGAGAAAAACTAAAATTGAATCTCAAACGCTAAAACCAAAAGCTTGACCAATGCATTAAGTGGGTTAAGCATTCTAATGAATAAGAGACACAGAACAGGGTACAAGCCATAATACATGAATTATTATGTTAAATTACCTGAGTTGGAGAACTCAGCAAGCCTGCGTCCTTTGCTCGTTGCCGGTAGCACGTATGACATAGCCGGCAGCAACAAGAATGTCGTGTACGCCGATTTTCCAATTGTCTTGGTCCCCCACCATTTGAGGCCGCGCTGACCGCTGGAGCCGCACTTTTCTAATAGGTCCTATTGCTATGAATTTAATATCTCACATAAGAAGTGGGGAGAAGACGATGAAAATAGTAATCACGTAATGAAGGTGTAATACAGGGGAGAGCTCTGATTTTGGGAATTGAAAGTGTAATACATTGAAATTGAAATTGAAAGTGAATCATGGATTTGGAAATTAGGGTTCATCAGGATTGGATTTTTATATGAATGTGTGGAAATTAATTTTAATTTGATTTTAAAATATAAAATGTTTTTTGTTATAAAATATGTTCAAAAAGAGTTTTATAATTTTAAAAATTAAAAATAGATTTTTTTTAAAAGGATACTTCAGTAATTTTCTGTATTTTATTTATTAAATTTTTTTTTGCCCTGGGCGAAATTATATCGTCTAGGGCGATGTAATATTATTTGTCGACATTTCATTGGTTTACTGACGTCAGGAAGGGCGAAACCCCTTCCTGACCGTAGAAAAGCCCATGAAAGTATGTTATTACTCTTTAGTTTGTGAGTTTTATCTACATTAAACTTAGTGATATTTAACGTCTGGTATCAGAGTCCTCGAAAGGGGGCCTAATTATTTGAGAAAGAGACACTTGTGAGAAATAGAGTGAAACACGAGTGTTTGAAGGAAAGTGATAAAATGGCTGCAGAATCAATCAATTTTGCACAGCCATGTGTTCCCAAATTTGATGGAGACTATGATCATTGGAGTCTGTTAATGGAGAATCTACTTCGATCAAAGGAGTATTGGGTTGTGGTTCAAAATGGATTCACGGAGCCAAGAGATGGAGAAACATTGACAGCTGCACAACAGAAAGCCCTTGATGATGCCAGGCTGAAAGATCTAAAGGCTAAAAACTATCTTTTTCAATCTATTAACAAGGCTATCCTTAAAATAATCACTCAAAAGGACACGACAAAACATCTCTGGGATTCAATGAAGGTAAAATATCAGGGTAATACGAGAGTCCAACGTGCACAACTTCAAAGGCTTCGTAGAAACTTTGAGATTCTGAAGATGAAAATTGGTGAGTCTATTGCTGACTATGTTGGAAGAGTAATGATCGTTGCTAATGATATGAGAAATTGTGGGGAGGAGATGCCTGATGTCAAGATTGTTGAAAAAATCCTTCGTACCCTCACAAGCAATTTTAATTATGTTGTGTGTTCAATAGAAGAATCAAAGGACATTGACCAACTCACGGTTGATGAATTGCAAAGTTCCTTACTTGTCCATGAGCAGAAAATTACTAAAAGAAAAAGTGATGAACAAGTTCTCAAGGTTGAATATGAGAATTCCAATGGACGTGGTAGAGGAAGAGGGGCTGCAAGGGGCAGCAGAGGCATGAGAGGCAGAGGCAGGGGAAGAGTTATTGACAAGGCAACCATAGAATGTTTTAAATGTCATCAATTAGGACACTTCCAATATGAGTGTCAAAGAGGGGATAAGGCAGCAAATTATGTGGAGTTTGACGAGAATGAAGAACTTTTGTTGATGGCCCATGTTGTTCCCAACACTAAAACAAAAGAAGGAATCTTGTTTCTCGATTCGGGGTGTTCCAACCATATGTCAGGAACTGAGGAGTGGTTTGTGGATCTTGACAAAAGCTTTCGACACACCGTGAAGTTGGGCAACAATTAGAGGATGCAAGTGATGGGGAAGGGCAATGTCAGATTTGAGGTGGAAGGTACAACTCAAACAATAACTGATGTATTCTTCATTCCTGATCTTTCTAACAATCTACTAAGCATTGGTCAATTGCAAGAGAAAGGATTGACTATCTTAATCCAAGAGAATGCTTGCAAAATTTATCATCCGCAAAGAGGTCTTATTGTGCATACCAGTATGGCCACCAATAGGATGTTTGTTCTCCTTGCTCACATGAAATCACCCCCATCAAAGTGCTTTCAAGTTGAAGATGATGAAATTAATCTGTGGCATCGAAGATACGGTCATCTAAATTATAAAAATCTTCGCACCGTGCAATTTAAAGAACTTATGAAAGGGTTGCCTAAGTTCAATGGAGCAAGCAAAGTGTGTGGCGTTTGCAACAGCGGAAAGCAACATAGAGAAGTTATGCCAAAGAATAGTCACTGGAGGGCATCCGAAAAATTGCAGTTAGTTCATGCAGATTTGTGCGGTCCTATTACACCTCTCTCAAACAGCGGAAAGCGGTATCTCCTAGTCTTTGTCGATGACTTCAGCCGAAAGGTATGGATATATTTTCTAGCTGAAAAGAGTAAGACATTTACTATGTTTAAAATTTTCAAAAATGTCGTTGAAAAGGAGAGTGGGAAGGATATATGTTGTTTACGAACTGATGGGGGAGGTGAATTTACTTCGAATGAGTTCAAAAACTTTTGTGAAGAGCATGGAATTAAAAGACAACTTACTGCTTCTTATACACCGCAGCAGAACGGGGTAGCTGAGCGATGGAATCGAACTATTATGAATATGGTTCGATGTTTGCTGATTGAGAAGGAGATGCCCAAGACTTTCTGGCCCGAGGCAGCAAGATGGACGGCTCATGTTTTGAATAGAAGCATGACAACAACTGTAAAAGATATGGTACCTGAGGAGTGTTGGAGTGGAATCAAACCATGTGTTAAATATTTTAGAGTATTTGGCAGTATTGGCCATGTTCACATTCCACATCAGAAGAGATTAAAACTTGATGACCGAAGCCACAAATTCATTCTTCTTGGGGTAAGTGAAGAATCAAAAGCTTACCGACTATATGATCCTTTAACCAAGAAAGTAATCATTAGTCGGGATATCATTTTTGAAGAAAATGAGAAATGGAATTGGGAAATGAGGTCAGAGGAATCCAAGCTCGATAATCTAGTTTGGGAGGATGAAAACAATGATGAAGATTAGATAGCGGAGAATCTTTGTGAGACTAACCATGAACCAGAAAGATCGTCTGTACAAGATTTGCCAGGGAGGAGAGTTCGAACAGCACCAGCACACCTACAAGATTATGTAAGTGGAGAGGGATTATCAGATGAAGAAAGTGATGAGAATCTAGCCTTATTCATATCTCATGATGATCCAAATTGTTATAAGGAGGCTGCCCAAGAAAAAAAGTGGAAGAATGCTATGGATCTCGAGATGGAAGCCATTGAAAGAAATAAAACATGGAAACTTGTAAATCTGCCAAATGGAGCAAAAAAAATTGGAGTCAAATGGGTCTTTAAGACCAAGTTGAATGAATATGGAGAGGTTGACAAGTGTAAGGCCCGATTAGTCGCAAAAGGAAGGTGTCGATTACAATGAAATTTTTGCTCCAGTTGCACGGTGGGATACAATAAGAATGGTGGTAGCTGCAGCTGCTCAAAGAGGTTGGACGGTGTATCAACTTGACGTAAAAAGTGCTTTCCTTTATGGAGAATTGAAAGAGGAGGTATACGTCGAACAACCGGAGGGATACATCAAAAAGGGGGAGGAAAGCAAAGTATATAGACTTCACAAAGCTCTATATGGATTAAAGCAAGCCCCTAGGGCCTGGTTTAGTCGAATTGAAAGCTATTTTGTTAGAGAAGGTTTTGAGAAGAGCAGTCATGATCATACTTTATTCATCAAGCGAAATGAAGGTGAAATTTTTTTGATAGTGAGTTTGTATGTTGATGATCTAATATATACTGGAAATGATGCAGATATGTGTGAAAATTTCAAGAATTCTATGAAGGTTGAATTTGAGATGACTGATCTTGGAAACATGAAATACTTCTTGGGAGTGGAGGTTCAGCAAAGTAGTAGAGGAATTTATTTATGTCAGAAGAAGTACGCAAAAGAGGTTCTAGAAAGATTCAAAATGTGGAACTGCAATCCTGTGAAGAATCCGATAGTTCCTGGAACAAAGCTATCTAAAGAGGGTAGAGGTGCAGATATTGATGCAACAACCTACAAACAACTAGTTGGGAGTCTGATGTACTTAACGGTGACGAGACCGAATATGATGTATGTTGTATGTCTTATTAGCCGATTCATGGCTAAGCCAAAAGAAGAGCATCTACAAGCAGCAAAAAGAGTACTCAGGTATTTGAAAGGAACATATGATTTTGGGCTTCTTTATAAGAAAGGAATTGGCAATGAGTTGAATGTGTATACTGATAGCGATTATGCTGGAGATATTGATGATAGAAGGAGCACATCAGGGTATGTTTTCTTAATGAGTGGAGCAGCAATTTGTTGGAGTTCGAGGAAGCAGGCAATCGTCACTTTATCCTCAACGGAGGCCGAGTATGTAGCAGCAGCAAATTGTGCGTGCCAATCTGTTTGGGTAAGGGCAGTACTCAATCAAATTAGTTTCTCTAAATGCAAGTGTGTTGAGATTATGTGTGATAATAGTTCATCCATCAAACTCTCGAAAAATCCAGTTATGCATAGGAGAACTAAGCATATAGATGTGAGGTACCAATTCTTGTGTGATCTTAACAACGAGGGGTCTGTGAAATTAATATATTGTGGAACGAAAAATCAAATCACAGACGTGATGACGAAGCCCGTGAAATTAGATACATTTGTGAAACTTCGTCAACTTCTTGGTGTTCAAGTCCTGGAGTATTAAACTGAATGTTTCGAAGCATTTCAGTTTAGATGAGGAATTTGTAGGGAATATTTAGTTTTGGTATTTGAATTAGTATTACTGAGTCCATAGTTTGTCAGTTTCTTGTTTTCCACTAATTCCTAGTTTATAGGAACAGATTTGTTATTTGAATATTTCTTCTTTGGTTAGCATAGAATCTGGTTTGTTAGCATAAAACTAGGAATCGTATCTTTCATGTAATGGCTATATAAGCCTCTTTTATTTGTTTAATGAAAGTATGTTATTACGCTCTAGTTTGTGAGTTTTATCTACATTAAACTTAGTGATATTTAACGTACCACCGCGACACAACCTCTGTCGCCCGGAATCTGCCATTGTAGATGATGAAGCAAAGTTCGTTCTTTGTCCTTCGCCGAAATCGAAGAACCGCCTGACTCATTGCCGAAATTGAAATCGGAAAGAGGTCTCCTACCACTCAATGTTGCCGGAATTCGAATTCCCTACTCCACAACCCCTCCTTGCTATCTTTCCGATGTCAGAAAATCGAAGCCCCATTGAAGAAGAAAACGTTGAAATCAATTGAAGAGGTAAAATCCATTTTTTAATATCGTGTGGCCCGTGCAACCTTTTTCTTTGGTCCATGCCATTTTTGTGAAGGGACCATGCGATTTTGCTGGCCCGTAATTTCGCATGCCATGTGAAAATTTGCACGGGCTAGCCAAAAATTCGCACGACCATGCGACGAAATTGAAGGCCCGTGCGAGACAAAAATCAGAAAGTTAGTTTGGGCTTTGAGGCCCATTTTGCTTGTATAATTTCTGAGGCCCATTAGCTTAATTTAAAAGGAAGCAGGAGGAGATTGGCACAGAGGATTATCAGAATATCATTCACGCAGTATTTTTCTTGTTCTCCAAGATTGTGGGGAGCTCCTTTCCCCACAAATACATTACACACAGTAGATTGGGGTTTTTATTTTTCTTGCAATTTCTAGATAGAGTTTAGTGTAGGATTTTAATTTCTTTGCAAGAATTCAAGTGTTGAAACTCCATTGAGGTGATATTAATCCTTTATATTTGCTTTTATTGCTTTTATTTTTATGTTCTTGGTTTATTATTTTATCTTTGTTATGGGTTTGCTTGATTTTGTTATGAGCTAAATTTCTTGTGCTTAGGGTGTTGGATATTATGTGAGAATTGACTAATCTACTATTGTGTATGTGCTTGGATTTTAATTTATTTTGTGGATGAGCTCCTAATTTGTGATTACTTGAGTTTTAATTGATTGTTCTTCGTCGTTTATGCATTTCGATTGAGTGAGCAAAAAGCGAGACTTGAGCTTGTTCGATTGAGTGTTTAATTGAATTGAATGAATTGTTAAATGCTATTGTTGAGACGTCTATTACACCGAGAGGGGATAGGTCGTCTAGAACACCCACAATTAGGCACTAGGTTGATGTAACGAGAGTTAATCAATTAGGTGAGGGTTTACCTTAGTTCGATCACTTGATGAGTTGAATTTCGATGCATGTATACAATAGGTCTTAGATTTAATTATATCTAATGAGGTTTGTGTTGTGATTTTGTGGAATTGGTTGATTGAGTTCTTTGATAATGAGTTTATTGAGTATTAATTAATTGTATCTATTAGATGGTGTGTTAGACTTCATTAGCAAAAAGAGAGAGTTGAGCTAGTGTAGTCGAGTGCATTCATTGAGGGATATGAGAGATTAATTGTTTTAGTTAAGTACTTAGACCATTGAGAGAGACTAAGAACTTTAGAACACTCCTAATCAGGCATTGAGTTAATTGAATGAGAGTTTGTTAATTCGATGAGGTTTAGACTTAGTCTAAGAAACCAATGAAACAAAAGATCGACATAGATTAAATTAGGTTCAAGGATCACATAATTGAAAACACCCGAATCACTCCAATCCTCACCCCCTCTTAGTTGGTTGAATTAGGTAGTTTAATTTAGTCTCATTGATTTTATTTTTGCTTGCTCAAAACCCCGAAAACATTTACCGCTTTCATAGGTCTAGTAGCACTCCATTTCGTGTTGTCTCCTTGCACTAGATTTCCTCCCTTGGGTTCGATATTTTTTATTACTTGGTCAAGCTTACGTGTACAACAATCATATACATTTGTAGGCTTAGCGAATTTGTGTGAAAACGAATTTGCGTATAAAACGAAAGAAACATATCTAATCGGGAATAACCTAGTCGGCGACTATACGGCCTAATCGGCTCTAAGCTCCGACTACTATTTCGAACATTTTTTTTTTTGAGTTTTGATATAAATCGGATCCAACTTTTAGAACAATGGTTTGTCACTGAACCTCACACACAATATTTTTAGAATATATTTAATTTTACTATAATACTTTTATTTTTTACATATCAAATATAAGTTTCTTAATAATCATGCTAAAGTCAACAAAATTATATTTTATTGACGGATGGAATATAATTGCCCTTGTATTAAAAAATTACAAAAGCCAATTATTCAAATATTCGACTACAATAGTCTAATTATTCAAATGTTCGATTAAATGATTTTGCCTCCATCCCTTAATAAGATTTAAAGTGTTGATTTGAATATAACGGGCTGCTTGAAAGTAAAGCGGATGAAAATAGGGAATGTGCACAACAAAAATAGAATGAAACGAGAAATGTGTTCATCCACATCCGGATGTGCACATCCCTAACCAAACAAGGTCTTATTTCTTCGCTTCCTCGAAATCTTGTCCTCCCCGATTTGCAGGAATTTACATTTTCCTAGAAACTTAAGCAATGACGAGTTTCTTGCTGAATTTACATGTACAAAAAACAATCTTTAGCCAAAAATTGTAATTTTGCTCTGTAATTGACGTAGTTATATTTTAAGTCTCAGTGCATGTATTTTGGGTTAGAATTTAGAAATATCATAACCCTTGCCTGTCTTCTCTACTAAGATTTATGTTTCCTTAAAAAAAAAACTATCTGCAGCTATAATAAATTGAAAAACAATAATCAAGATAACGAAAATTATCAAGACGACCCAAATAAAGCACAAATTTTTCATCAAGTTGAGCTAGAGTTTACGAGACACCACAACTCATTCACCCTAATGTCACGGGGGCATGTCTAGCACTTGAAGAACATGCAAAAACAAGAAAAATCTGAAGTCATAGAAGAATGTAAATATGAATTGATTTTGATTCATTCCTAATAAAGACAGAATTCGAGCCACACAATGGTACAACTACAACACTTGAGAAGCATCACTGTTACTTAATGTAATAATAGCTATCTTCAGATTTCATAGCTCGAGTAATTGTGATACTCCTCATCACATACGAGCACCATTATGGATACTGATACATTGGCCTACTTCCTTTTTATATTTTTTGGTCCTAAAACAAATTATACGAATGTCTCTAAAATAAGAATCACTGAACAGAATCAGTTTGATACCTTACTGAGGGATGATCCTTCGATTTAGATATACCAGCAACAAACATTCTTTGCAGCATGTTCAGCCGCTCTGCAACCAGAGATTCTTCAAGTTCCTCTAGTTTGGCGTCTTCTTTTTCCATAATTAGCTCCAAGTCTTCAAAATACTTCATTTTACGATGCAGTTTTTTGACCTGCATTTCAAACAGCTAAAATGTAATCATGCGAATCCAATATCTCAAGTTAAGGGCACGCAACTGACAGAAAGGGAATGGGGGAAAGAGAAAGAAAAGGTTCATCAGGATCTCTTAAAAACCAAGTAAGTTGCAAAGTTGTTCCTGTGTCTATCAAGTGTCTGGAAAATTTAGTCCCACACGAATCAACTTTCTCAATTAAGTCCTGTATTCTTAAAGTGATGCAATTAAATCCAATATTGACAACGTTATACGATTTTTGCATGTGCTGCTCATGTGAGTTGTCAGAATTCCATGTAGCAACTGGACTAATGACTTGATGATGCCGGTGACATGACATAATGACATCCAACACGTTAACTTCAATTTTATAAAAAAAACAAAAAAAATGACAAATTATTTGCCATATAAAAAAAAATTGTCAGTGGACTAGATTGCAGCATTTAAATTATGGGACTTCATTGAGAAAATTGATCTGTATGGATTAAAATTGTCTACGCTCAACAAATATGGGACCAATTATGCAATTTACTTTCTTAACCTGATGTGGCCATTTAAAGTTAATGAAATGCATTCATATCTGTACAAATATTCTGTGACACCAGCAAACTTGTGCCCTAAATTAAAGTTTTCATCATCTGAATAATCTAGGAGTTCGGAAAAGGAACCTGCACTTCAATCATAGTAGCTACCAACTCTCCGATTTTTCTCTCCTCTTGATCAGCCAACAACTTAGCATTTGCAGCAGCAACACCAATTGTGGTTGCGGTTGCAGCCCGTGTTCTCAAATTCAACGGTATTATACTCTTCACAGAAGATATCCCTGGAGCTTTTATGAAAAAATTGTAATAATAAATTTAAAGAATGATAAATTTAGAGTGCTATTAGGGTCATTAATAAAAACGAAATAAATAAAATTAACTCTTTATACCTGATTGATTGGGCCTTTTATCTTCTATTGTATTATCAGCATCAGCATCTCTGATGAATGAAGGTATACACAGATTAGCAATTCAATATCTCAACTCAAGATGTCAAGTGAAACATGTGATAGATAATACCCGTCCTCATTGCCGGCTTCTGGGGAAGCTTTTGAGTCAACATAATTATCATCATCACCATCATCAAATAGCTCTTTAGAACACTGGTTCTCATAGCAAAGAGAAGCCACAGCAGCATCAGCTGCAGATGCTGTGACATGTGGGCCCAACATAGTGGAGATACGAGTTACCTGGTAAGACGAGATGTCAAAATTCAACTACGGTATAAAAAAATAAAACCAACCTAAGGCCCCTAAATCCCCATTGATTGGAAAAAAAAATTATGCAGTTGGCAGTTTTATGATGCCACAAGAGTCGTGTGGGTTCCGCACATAATTCCCAAATAATAATAATAACTAGAAGAAGAAGATACATGTACACACATAGAAGGGTTGCCAACAAGACTATATAGCAACAAAACTTAAAGTTCATGATTTATTTGCAATTATTCAAAGTTTTAGATTAGATTGCAATTTTGTGAAAGGCTGTGATTTAATTTGCAAGTAAGCCTATCAAGATTCTACAACGGACAAAATGCATTGTATCCATGCTGTAAAGTTCTAAGTTAATTTTAAAGTTCTGTAAACTTGACAAGTGCTACAGGTCAAAAAAATAAAACATAAAAACCACTGACATTTCTAGTAAAAGAATATTAAAAAATATATAGTGAACCAAAAAAGACTAAGAAAAGCACCTGTTTCATTAAAGAATTTCCAACATCTGAAGATGGTTCAATGCATACTCTTTTCTGTGGTGGACCTTCTTCACTGTTATCATCTCTAATCTGCTGATCCTTATTCTGATGCTCGGGACTAGGGTCCTCAGTCTTGACTTGTTCATGTGATTCATTAGAAGCTTCCCCTGCTGCTTGTTTAGAATTGCCAATAGCACCAATTACATCCAAGTATCGACTCTTTCTATTACCAGTCCCCAACATATGATCACCAAACGGTAGTTGTATAAGCCTTGATATGCATTCCAGTCTGCTTTTTGTCTGAACATTCTTAGCAATGAGATCCCAGTCATCTCCATGTTTTAAAGCAGATTCTAAAAGAAGAAGAGTTTCAGCTTCTGTCCAAACAGCTGCCTGATTCGCAGTATCGTTCAACTTGAATTTGAAATCATCTGCTGATTTATCTTTCTCGTAATTACCACTTTTGAAGCACTTTTCACAGAAAACGATGTTTCCTTCCTGATACACGGAAGGCTGATTTAAAAACCACTGGTTTTGTGGTAATAGCTAAATAAGAAATGAAAAAGTTGCAATTTTTTGAATTTTGCCATTGGTTGTATAACAGTAAAAACGAAAAATAATATTACCACATACACATATTTGTTAAGAGGCGAGAGGCACAAGGGGCCTCTAGCGCCTGAGGCTAGAGGCGCCTTGCAGAAATTTTTAGAAGAAAAAAGTAATATCCGTGCTTACTGCCTATTATATGAGAAGAACTGTTCTCAAATGAATCAAGAATAGTCAAGTCTCTTACTACAGAAAGAAGATATAAATTATCTGCATCAAGATTTGTCTAAATGTCTTGCTATGGGAAGGAGATACATAGTTCTAAACATGGTATAAAAGTGAGGTATGCTTCTAACAACTATGCACATACCTTCAACAGATACTATCCATTAACTATAAAAGACTATTACTATATTTTTATATTGACTCATTTTAAATGGGACATTAGTCCTACATGCCTATCTCCAGAATTAAGAATATAAATAAATAGTCTCCAATGAAAACAAAAGAAAATCATTTTCCATCATTCCATCAGAAGACAGATAAACGACACACGCACAGACGCATAATCTGATGTCGAATAAGAAGATAAAAATAAACACATTAGTCTGCCCCTCGATCATCTATGCTAAGTGGGACTAAACCCATCAATGTCGAATAAATCATAACTGAACTTCATCCAGTTTGCCTCCTTATTTTCCCAAAGGGTGGCAACCCCATCACTGAGGGATCAAAAAGTATTTTAGCTTGTACAATTCATATTATCAAATTAAACAATCAAAAACATCCACAAAAACACAAGAATTCAACAATAGAATGCACACAGAAAACCACATGAGGAAAGGAAAAGGTCCATCTCTTTTACCTTCGTGTATTCATAGTACACCGAATCACAAATCTCATTACAGCTTCCACACACCACGCCATTCTTTGTCTCCTGCAACATCAACTCCTCATAAGCATCCGAATAAGAAGCCAATGGTGGCCACTTGAACCCGTTTTCTCCCACTTCTCCAGCAAACCCACCACCGTCAACCGCCACATACGTCGGCGGCGGCGGCGGTACAATTGGTTTCATCGAATTAGGCGCAGCTACCACTCTCACCCCATGTGGGGCCCCTTCTTCCACCTTCAACCTACCCTTCCAATTCCCTTCTTCCTCCATCTTAACACTACCATCGAAACTATTTTTATCATTATTAGCATCAGAAACATTAAAATTAATGAGACCCCATTTCTCTAGAAAGGTGAAAACCTTAAGAAGAACACTAATGTCACCTACTAGTGACTTTCGAACATCGGTGAAGGTCAATTTTCTTGATGGGTCTTCTCTGTACTTCGAAATAATGAAATCCCTGTAATCTTTGTATATTCTTGGTGTTCTGGTGACGGATGTGCCATCGAAAAACTCTCTCAGGGAGAACTTCTCCACTTCATGGATGTTATTCCAAGAAAACCAACCTTTTTTTTTCAAGAATTTACACATAAAGAAACACAGAGATCAAGATTAGGTAAAAGTAACTCAGAGAATACATATAGACGCTTATATTGATCTTCATTGGAGGGTGGGTTCTTACTGGAGTAGCTGGGAATGGTGTAGAGCTCCAACTCCTGGGTGATTCTTTCCATGGCGGAAGGGCAGGGCTCTGCCTGAAAGAATGAATTGCAGACGCAGAACCGTTTTGGGGTTTTATTTTAATTCAGATTCAAATGCCGGATATGCCCTCACAATTTGTTGGGCCGTGTGGATCGGGCCGGGTTGTGTATTGGTAAACTGCATATTCCTTAAATCCAGATTAAAAAAAAAAAGTAACATAATTTTTTTAAACGTCAATTAACATAATTTTAAGTTTGAGAATACCCTTGTCAATTATTATACCATAGACTTAAGTGTAAATTATATAAGATTATAAGTGCTAAATTTATGGGTCAATATTTTTATCAAGGTCAAAATTTGCGAATTCTGATCGGAATGGACGAGTTTTTTCAAAAACTCTATACAAGGGCGAAATTTATAAGTTCCTCTACAAATTGTGTAATTATAAAAGTTAAGTATGTATTACTGTAGGGACAATTATATGTTATTGCTTACATTAATAAATATTTAATTATTATTATTATTATAAGGATAAATATGTTTTCTTAATGTTTTATCTCTATAAATCTAGGTTTTTTTTCACATTGGTACTGATTTTGTTCATGAGGTATACATATTCTCCATATAATAACATATTTGTGTTCATATGTTAAAATATTTTTTAATACCTTACATTTGTTATTATAATAATGTATATTTATTTATTTAGTTTTATAATAATACATATTTGTTCTTACAATAACATCATGATCGCCTTAGTGTGACACAACTTGTAAGCAATTTTTTATATTTTGTGCGACACATTGTTCACCTTATTGTATCACATGCATGTTCTTATAATAACTTTAATACCTTGCATGTATACTTTTTTTTTGTTAAAACAAATACACATTTAGTGTGAAATCAGTATTTATTTTTACAGTAATACACATTTTAATTTTACAGTAACACGTGTTTGCCTATGCAAAAAACACAATTTAGGAGCGAACTTCTATATTTTGAAACTAACACGTCTTTCTCTATGTTAACACATTTTTATTTATATTAAATTTTGTTGATCGTGAAAATAACTAGTTCCGAAACAAGCTAATATCTCGAGAAGAAAGACTTTTAAACAATTACAATATATTTTTCACTCATATCATAAGATGACTTCTACAAAAAAAAAAAAAAAAAAAGATAAATAATCTAACTTTACAAGGTCAACGTCGGCTGATAAGATGGCCTTAGACTACCCCCATCGTAGGTAAAAATGCAACCGGTTGCCCCATTAAACAAAAACAAAAATTAAGGATTGCAACCAGCATAGACACGGTATCACCTGCCCAGCCCATCCCTTTGTTTTGGTTATCCAATCACATAATGACATGTGTCATTATGTGATTGGTTAATTAGATTTTATATATACAAAATGTATTTTGTAAATATTATAAATAATATACATTTAAAAAAATATATCAAAATTCATATTTTTCAATTCTCTATGAATAAGCACCCATATTGATATATTTTAAAATACAATCTAATATCCTCCATTTTCTCCTCTATTTTTATATTTCATCTTTTAATTTCTATCATGAATCCAAATTATTTTTCAAACTAACAAAATTATCCAAGCTTTCAACTCTGGACCTTGTATCTTATATTAAATGTATGATAATTATTTTTCTTAATATATGGTAAATTGGTTTTTTTACACATTTTAAATATATCAAATATTAATTTAAAATTATATATAATTAATAAAGAATAAAATAATAATAATTGAGTTGAGTTGTGAATATGAGTATAAAAAAAAGAAAGTTGGGTTGAGTTATAGGTTGTATATGTGGAGGAGAGAGAAATTAATATTTTATTTTAGGTTGGGTTGAATAAGGGTTATGAATGTGTGTAGTCTTACAAAGCAGCTTCAAGAAGAGCTTGTGCAGAAATATGAGTACACTTAGTTTATACTCTATTTGAGAACTTTTTTCTAGAACTCTTTACAATAAGGTTGGCTTATTTAATGTGAAGCTAATAAGATGAGTTTGTTTTTAATATAAACCACAATGATTATATGCTAATTTTATGAAATAGATGAGTATGGCAATTAAATATAAAGTTATAAAAGCACATAAATATTTATAATAGTTTAAAGACTCAACTTCTACATCCACAATTTCCAGACATAGTAGGGGTGGTTCCAATTACTTAAGAATCTTGTTCAAAGTGTCAAAGAACACTTTGTTAAACTCTTCTCCCTTTGCGGGGTTCATTTATTCTGAAATTTAGATAGTTACAATCCTCTACAACAATTTTTATGCTCAGTCCTACTCAAACCTACAAAATCGGCTCAAATTACCTTACTCTCCAAATAAGAATTTGAAAGGGATTTTCAATTAGGCGAGAATTTAGAGCTGTTATACGAGTCGAGCGAACTCGAGTAGTGCAGGCTCAACTCAACTAGTTAAGAAAGACTAGCTCGAAATTGAGCCCGCCTCGGCTCGTTTAGTTTAAATTAAGTTCAATCTCAAAAATTACGAGCACAACTCGATTGAGCTCGAATATCCTAAAAGTATATATTTAAATATTTAATTGATACCATATCAATAATTCAATATATTCACATTCGCATACTTCAATATAAAATAAAATTATCACAAATTCGATAGTATGAGTGATTTGAGGATTAGAGTTGTATTATTATGTAAAATATTGTACTTTTATACCCTAAGTTATATAATATTTATAAAATAACCCATATTTTTTTAGTCTACCGAGCAGCTCGCGAGTCTATCGAGTCAAGCCGAACCGAGCTCATTAAGCAAATGAGTATTTTTTTAGCTCGACTTTGCTTGTTTAACACATTGAGTCAAGTCGAATTGAGCTCATGAGCAGCTCGTTTCGTTTATTTAACAACTCCATGTGAGATTTCTCTTACTAATGTCTTGAAGATAAAGTTGGAAAATTTCTATAAACGTAATATATGACAATGTATGCTTAGATATAGTCTAATACATTCTTTTATATTTATGCATATAAGCTTAGTGTTCTTAAATAAAAATATTTGAAAATATTGCTTATTGTTAGTATTTTCACTCTCTGGTTATGAAATTGGAGCTTGTTTTTATAGCATGATTTTGAATGTAAACGTTGGAAATTAAATCCAAATCCATACTAATTACGATGTGCAATTTTCCTTGAGATTTGCTTCTAGATTTTCTTATCCACTTGTACAGTTGCGCTATAGCAGTCAGTTTTAGTGTCAACAGAGTACTTTAGCTTTTAAAGCTATAATTGTCCATGTAGATTTGTTATGTGGCTCTCTAGCACTCTATAGGTGACTTTAGTTCAACTTAGATGACTTTCATCATCTTAGTTTAATCAATTGACTTCCATTCGCTTAGCTTCAACATGTGTCTTTCTTTTGATGACTAATCTTGTGTCCCCCGCCGTAACGAGGACCGTCCCAAAAAATATAGAGGTCACGTGGTACTTTTTAAAATAAGGCCTAAAATGTAATGATTGAAATTAAATAATTAGAGAAGATTAAATAATTACCAACATAAATAAAAAAATTGAACGTTAAACACCATGAATTTGATGATTTTTTTGAGAAATAATTAATTAAAATTAAATTAAGGAGAAAAGTACAAGATTTTTTGCTCAAATTTTTTCCTTATTGTTGTAGTATTTTTTTATGTACATTTGCAATAGTATATTTTATAATTGTTGAAAAAAATTATGTTTCAATATTTGAAAAATGTAAAATACATATTTATAGATAAAATCTCATATCTTAACTGAGTAACAAACTTCCTAATTTTTTGTGCTTTGAATATATAAGAATAATTTAATTAAGATTTATCTATATTAATTTTTAAAAAATTCAAAATTGGGCCCCTAAATTTTTTAGGCCCTGTGACATATCACTGAATGTAAATGCTAAAGAACGGCCCTGCTTATAATTATGTTCCATCCGCACTTATAATTAATACAACCTCCGTCTCTAAAAAAATTACGATATTTTTGGGGTACGTGTTAAAAAAAAATTAGTAGAATGTGTGTGATGGAGATTGTGAGGTAGAGATTTTGAAGATGAAGATTAAAAAAGAATATTTTTATTTTTAGATTATGTAAACTTTTGTGAAATAAACTAAAGAGAAAAGTATACAAATTTTTGTGGGACGGATATAGTAATCGTACATTATGAGATACCAAAACTTGCTTTCTATAATTGGATACGTAATCCAACACTAAACATACCTTCTCTAGTATGAAACTTAGCAATCTGCACCCCCTCTCCACCGCTATCCCGAATTATAATTTGACGCACTCTCACATTAAAAACCACTTTTATCATCGTCATATACGTTATACCTCTATTCATTACTTCTATCTTAACTCACCGTCTTGGTCACTTCCAGACTCGTTCCAAAAAATATGAAGATCATGTGCTACTTTTTAAAATAAAGCCTCAAATGTAATAATTGAAGCTAAACAATTAGAGAAGATTAAACAATTACCAACTTAAAAAAAAAATTGACAATTAAACACTATGAATTTGGTGACTTTTTTGAAGAAAAATTAATTAAGATTAAATTGAAGATGATAGTACAAGATTTTTTGCTCAAAAACTTTTCTTGATGTTGTAGTATTTTTTAATGTGCAGTTGTAATAGTATATTTTATAATTGTTGAAAAAAATATATGTTTCAATATTTGAAAAATATAAAGTACACATGTATTTATAGATAAAATCTCATATCCTAACTAACTAACAAACTTCCTAATTCTTTGTGATTTGAAATATTCAGAAAATGTTTCGTGTATATAATCTGACAATAATTTCATTAAAATTTATCTATATTAAAATAAATTTTTTCAACATTGGGCCCTGAATTTTGGGGGCCATGTGACATGTTACTGGATGTACATGTTAAAGAACGGTCCTGGTCACTTCCATCGACCACTATTCTCTCCCCTACTTCAGTTTAAACTAGGGATGACAATTTGGTCTGCCCCGACCTGCTCCGATCTGAACCAGCACAATATGGATCGCCCCGCCCCGCGATCCGCAGCGGGGCGGAGCGGGTATGGATATCATTATCGCTCTGCCCCGACCTGCCCCGCTCAATTTTGACCCGTTTATATTATTAAAAATTGAATATATATGGTATTTATTAAAAAATATTATTATTTATTAGTATATATATAGTATAAATAATAATAAATTAATTTAACAAATATATTTTAGATCAATATATACTAATAAAACATGATATGAAATATATTATGATGTTTTAACTATAAATTTTAATTGATATCAACATATTTAAAAATAAAAATAAATTCGTATATTATATTTTTAATATCATAAATTTATTTTTCTAATTAAGACCTTAAATTTACTTTAAATATGTAAGAATATATTATATATTATAAAATTTTAATTTAGAATGAATCGATCTGTCCCGCCCCGTGATCCGTAACGGATCGATCCGACCTGACCCGCATATAGAGTGGAGAGGATTTGGATCTTCTAGTATCCGCCCCGACCCGCTCCATTTGTCATCCCTAGTTTAAACACATCGTCGCGACAACTCCACCACCTCATTTCTATCATGTCGAACTATTTCAGAAAGTAGTACTCGAGATGCTCCTTTCAAAAAAAAAAAAAAAGTACTCGAGATGCTTATTTCATTATTTTTTTTTATTTCAACTTTTATTTGAGACAATCTTTCTTTTTTAGGGATGGCAATTTGGTCTGCCCCGACCTGCTCCGATCTGAACCCGCACAATATGGATCGCCCCGCCCCGCGATCCGCAGCGGGGCGGAGCGGATATGGATATCATTATCGCTCTGCCCCGACCTGCCCCGCTCCATTTTGACCCGTTTATATTATTAAAAATTGAATATATATGGTATTTATTAAAAAAATATTATTATTTATTAGTATATATATAGTATAAATAATAATAAATTAATTTAACAAATATATTTTAGATCAATATATACTAATAAAACATGATATGAAATATATTATGATATTTTAACTATAAATTTTAATTGATATCAACATATTTAAAGATAAAAATAAATTCGTATATTATATTTTTAATATCATAAATTTATTTTTCTAATTAAGACCTTAAATTTACTTTAAATATGTAAGAATATATTATATATTATAAAATTTTAATTTAGAATGGATCGATCTGCCCCGCCCCGTGATCCGTAACGGATCGATCCGACCTGACCCGCATATAGAGTGGAGCGGATTTGGATCTTCTAGTATCCGCCCTGACCCGCTCCATTTGCCATCCCTATTCTTTTTAAATATTTTTTTTTTCAATTTTGTCTGAGCTAATGTTCTGAATGCAAATTGCGAATTTGGAAAAAGATCGATGAATTGCATAAAAAAAATTTATTCCATAACACACAAGATATAGAGGAGTCAACTTCTACGTCAACTCATGAAACAAACGACATATCCATAAAGTAAAACTTGAGATGCTCATCTCATTATTTGTTTTTGTTATTTCAACTTCGATTCAAAGGGATAGTTCTTCCCAATTTTTTTTTTTAATTTTATCTGCAGTTTCACAGTATTATCTTCCATAATAAATAAGATATAAACGAGTTAACTTCCACGTCAATTTATGAAGCAACAACTTATTTCTAAAATTAGGAGCCTCACATATCTTAACTTAAAAAAAAAAAAATTAAAATCCCACATATCCCACTCCAATCCATGTACCAAACACACCCTTATTTAGTGTTATGACGACCATCATTTGGCAAGCAAAGTTGACAATAATATATCGGGACTGAAATATATCTCCCCAAAAAATTTCAAACCCCAAATTTGAATGTTATTCAATTTTATCTGATTTTTCACAGTATCATTTTCCATAATAAATAAGATATAAATGAGTTAACTTCCACATCAATTTTATGAAGCAAACCACTTATTTCTAAGGTTAGGAGCCTCACATATCTTAACTATAAAAAAAGAATAAAAAATAAAATCCCACATATCCCACTCCAATCCATGTACCAAACACCATTTATTTAGTGTTATGGCGATGATTATTCGACAAGCAAAGTTGACGGTAATATTTCGGGACTGAAATATATCTCCCCAAAAAATTCAAACCCCAAATCTGAATGTATTCAATTTTATCTGAATTTTCACAGTATCATCTTCCATAATAAATAAGATATATACGAGTTAACTTCCACGTCAATTTTATGAAGCAAACCCCTTATTTATAAGGTTAGGAGCACGTATCCTAACTATCAAACAAATAAAAAAATCCACATATCCATCTCCAATCCATGTACCAAACACACTCTTATTTAGTGTTATGGCGACAATCATTCGACAAGCAAAGTTGACGGTAATATCTCGGGACTGAAATATATCCCCCCAAAAAATTAAAACTCCAAATTTGAATTTTATTCAATTTTATTTGAATTTTCACAGTATCATCTTCTATTATAAATAAGATATAAACGAGTTCACTTCCAAGTCAATTTTATGAAGCAAACCACTTATTTCTAAGGTTAGGAGTCTCACATATCTTAACTATTAAAAAAAAATCCCACATATCCCACTCCAGTTCATGTACCAAACGCACCCTTATTTAGTGTTATGACAACAATCATTCGACAAGTAAAGTTGACGGTAATATCTGGGGACTGAAATATACCCCAAAAAAATTCAAACCCCAAATTTGAATTTTCATAATATCATTTTCCATATTAAATAAGATATAAATGAATTAACTTTCTCGTCAATTATATGAAGCAAACTACTTATTTATGAGATTAGGAGCCTCACATATTTTAATTATTAATTTTTTTTAAAATTCCTCTATATCTATGTATCAAACACACCCTTATTTAATGTTTTGGCAAGCAAAGTTGACGATAATATCTTGAGATTGAAATATATCCCAAAAAAAAATTCAAACCCCAAATATGCAATTTATGCCCGCCTTTTGACCCCTTCTATTTTGCCCTAATTGTTTATTCTCACCCACCCCCCCCCCCCTCCCCCCCCCCCCCCCTATAAGAGAGCTCGTTTTAACTTAGAGGTCTCTATCACACACATACTGTGCCTGCTTCCCCGATCGATTTCTGGCTGCTGTGCTTCAAACTCAGCTTGAAAATCCTTAGGAATCAGGTGCACACCACAAGGGTCGTTATATATCGCATAATTCTTGAATTCGGAAATTGAAACAGCGATGGAAGGCAACAAGAAAGAGGTGGAGAAGGCGGCCCCAACTGAAGTTGAAAACTTAACGGGAGCCGGAGAATTGGAACCAAAGAAACCAGAAAATGGAGAGGCCGAGATCGAGACAGAAGAAGGAAATGTAGGGGAGAAAGAAGTTGAAGAGGGAAAGAGTCGGGAAGAAGGAGATGATGACGATGATGAAGACGAGGAAATGACCGAGACGAAAAGCGTCGAGAAGGGATCGAAAAGTGAGACGGGGGAATTGTTGTCCCCCAGGCCGACCAGGGAAAGGAAAACGGTGAAAAGATTTACGGTGCATGCGACGCCAAGGAGCTCTATTTCCAAGCATGTGTTCATTGATAAGGTATCATAAACATTTTAATTTCCTAATCTGTTGCCACCTCTTCCCGATTCTGAAAGATAATTGTTTCTGGTTTTAGAATATTTGGCATTTGGAATAAGAATGAAATTGAGTTAACACAGAATCTTCTTTCATGTCTGATAATGATAGGTGATTTGTTAATTTTGAGGTGGCAAATGTTGTTAAGTACAAATATCCAATGTTCTAATGGGGGTTTTAAATGGAATCTTTTACTCCTAATTGTTGCCACCTACTTGCTGTGTCTGGCAATTAATTGTTTTTGCTCTAGAGTTTTCGGCATTATGAAAGGAGAAAAAAATAAACTGAGAAGGGAAAGAGGTCCATCTTTTTATTCATATAAGCATATCAAGGAATTTTCTTTAGATTAATACATTTATGGGGCAAAATAATAAGTTGTATGTTAATCCTGAATTATGTTAGCATGATCTTAATCCTAAGTATCTATTAGATTTTTGGGAAAGGGATAAAGTCTACATGAAGTGTTTCTTTTGGTTTTGTCGATCAATAAATATTTCAATTAATAAGTATTACCTGTACACTTGAAGAAGAATCACTAGGATGTCTATACTGGAGTTAGTGGACTCAAGGAGATCAAACTGAAATTTTGATGGAAAATACACGAATGCTTTTCTTGGTCATCCATATCTCAGATAAATGATTTTGTATGCACTGTGGTTTTGTATAAATTTTTGAACTTGTACTGTTTATCATAAACACTGTTTTTGTATGGAATATGAGATACCATATGAGGAGTAAGAGGAAATTTTTAAGTTCCAATTCCTATAGCTGTTTTTATTGTAGATGAATTTAGTTGATGTGATTGGTTTGTAAATGGATAAGATAGAATGGAGATATATTTTTGTTGAGTTAAACATGAAAATTGATGAAGTTCTATTAGTTATTGTTTGCTACCCATTATGGGATAAGGTGGGATTTTGATTACTAGGTGTAAACCCTTTTATATGTATCTAACTTGTGTTTGCTTGCACCATCTGTAGTCGAGATAAACCATCAATATGTTTGGTGCATTGGAGTATTGTTCCAAATCAGTCCTCCTCCCAGTATTATTCCATGTCAATGGGAGTATAATTGTCACTCTTGTCAATTTCTCAAAGGAAGCTGCAATTTGATTTGTGAATACAAGTTTTCACTCAAACCCCAAATAACCACGAATTTCTCCAAATCATTGACTGCGTTGTAATATATTTAGAGTATTTTTCACCGTACAAAATATTTGGCTGTATTATAACTTCTCATTGATCTCCACCCCTCTCATCCTTACGCATTAAGACCAAATCTGCCCCGAGGAATAGGTCTTATCAGAGCCATGGCTTTGCCGCTGGCAGACACATGATGAATATCGATTTGGCGAGTTGCTTCGCCATTGGTGCACTTAAGAGAATGGCTGCTAGGTTTTGTGAAAAGTAGGATTTTGTCGTGCTTTGGGTGATTTGTTTTAGAATAAGATTCCCACAACCCATGGTAGATGTAAGATGTTTTAACCCTTCAAAATTGGAATGCAGCCTTGGTCAAGCCATTTTTCAGGGTCATTAGGTTTATAGGTAAGTTCAACCAAATAAGGGTTTGGGTGGGATAGCCCATCGATGCCACCCCATATCACCCCTAGCAACAATGCCTTAGTGTTAATACACATGAAGTGAAATTGATAAGCTATTTTAGATGGAGTTGATGAGGAAATTGGAGAAAGCAGATGCATTATATGTATATAAATATAATACATTATAAATTACAATGTGTTTGATTTGGTCATTAATGAATGTGATCAAATTTATGACTTGTTTAAAATTGAATATTCGGAACAAAAAGAGATGAAAAAAACCTAGGGTTTGTATGTGAGAGACGTGTTTGTCTTTTATTTGCATGATTGCGTCAATGCTTTTATATCCATGCTATTGTAAACATGTAGGCAGATATGTCAATGGTAAGTAAAATAAATTAAATTATTGTTATAGCTGTCTTACTTTTATGGTTCAAACATTGATCATCATACCGTAATTTGGTGAATTAGTATTCTGATTTAATAAGTAGCAAGATATGGGAGATAATGATCTCATTAATGCTTATTCTCAACTTAAAACAACACTACAACAGTTTCTTATATAAATATAGGTTATATAATTATCAGCATATCATAGAATAATCATAATATCTACAATAAATTTTCAATTTTCTTGCTTTTCTAACCATTTATCTTTTATTACCATGAAAAATGGACATAGATTTCTTAATGAAATAAATGCTCCACTTTTAAATATGAAAACCAAATTTATATTTTCTACTTGTATGAGGAAACAAAATAAATCTGGACTTTTTCTAATTTTTTTTTTTGTTGAGGTGGTTTGTTATTTAGATTCTTTTTTAATCTTTGTTTAATATTCATTACGTTGTCTCCATTTTGGCAGGGTCGAGGTGCACAGCTCAAGGACATCCCAAATGGTATATCTTTTGCCTCTTTGATATGCAAATTTTTGGTTAATTAAGTAGGGATTTATGAGAAATTTATATGCCATTTCCAGTTATTTGCTCTTTTCTTGATACCTTTTAGGTGTGCTGAATGTTTCCATTTATGTTGATATATTTTGAAGTTTCATATCTCTTGTGTGATGTCTGTGAATCGATTATTAAGCTAATCACATGGATGACATTCTGATACCACACCAGGAGGTCTGAGGTTTCTCTATCTGTTTGAGTTTACTTCCATCTCTTGCTGAACAAGCAACATGAATTAATTGTCATTCTAATTCTATGTAATCTTGGTATCATCCCACTGGAAAGAGTTTCTTGGCAGTTGATATGGAGTTTCTGTAACTGTTCTATTTGTAATTTATCTTATTTTACTAATCCTGTAGTTTTGCAAATTTTGTAATACTAGAATTAAACATGCTTCTGTTGTCTGGCCTTATCTGCTGCTATTTTTTAATTGCGAAATGCTCAGTAGATATCAATTAATGCCTGTGATCTGATTCATGTTACAGTGGCCTTTAAGTTATCCAAGAGAAAAGCTGACGAGAACCTGCATCTTCTTCACACCATTCTTTTTGGGAAAAAAACGAAGGTTTTTATTTAAGCTATACTTTTATCATTTTCATTACATCGTTCTGCTGTACTGTTATTGCTCAGTTGAGTTTTCAATAATGATCTGGAGTCTCAGCATTACCTTTTACTTTTCAGGCGCATAATGTGAAGAAAAATATAGGCCACTTTTCTGGTTTCGTATGGGTTGATGAGGTAATGGCTCTATTATATTTCTGCTCACTCTTTGGTGTTTGGTTTGCAATGCCTCATGAATACTTTTCTTTGGATCATAATAAGGTTAAATTTGGTTGCAGGGTAAAGTTGAAATATCTTTAGAGGAGTTTTTTTAAGGAAAATCATTTTTTAGTGTTTGCATTAAAATTCCTAGCTTTTTAATGAGAGATATCATAATCGTACAACAACATGTACACTTTTATGGAAACAAATAGGACCTTATCTTTCAAATAATGATTGCTAACATACAACACCTCACTGTTTAAGTTTGTATTGGATTGTCACAATGATGTGACGAGCACTGTTTCAAAGCATTTACTTCTGAAACATGCTCACTTAAAATTCCTATATAGACCATTCTTTGAATGTCAGAAGTTTCAGATTCAGTGACCTATAGAGCTTACGCTGCTACTAAATTTTGTCATGAATAATCTTATATATCTAAATATCACAGTATACTCCCATATTGGGATATGTGCTATTAGTTTCTGAAGAAGTCAGTTTATGGTTGATGAATGTCTATTGATGCAAAACCTCTTTTATGTTACAACATACGTTGCATTTATGAATGCTAATTATTTGTAGTATGATCGCAAGACTTTGTGCTAAGAATGCATTAAATGAACAATTATTGGAAGTATATGTCATAACCCTCTTGTGAAATTTAAATAATTCTAAAATAGGAAATATAAAACTGTGTAAGGATGTCAGAAGTCTGTTGAACTATGAATTGCTCAAAATTAGTAATAGAATGTTGTTGGAGTGATCTGGACATAACCAAGACAAAGTCCCTAGCACTGACTTATGGTGAAATGCCTAATTTCTGAGAGCTTATATTGTGGGCTTTACTTACATAAATGAGTATATCGAATGCTAGCTGAAGGGCAGAGGACTAGTTTTTGGGCTATGTTACATTTTTCCAGATAGAATATCTCAAGACAAGATCAAGTCATTTATAGTTTGATCCAATTTTTTATGTCTTTAAAGTGTGATTCTTATCTTTCACTTATGGAACACGTGAAAATGCAAAAAAAAAAAAAAAAATCTTGTTATATTGTGAAATAAAAAGTGATGTTTATTTTGCACTTGTTTTGTTGAAGGAACCTAGTAATGTGGTATAAAAAGTTCTCTTGCCAGTTTCATTATAACCTTGAACTTTGTGTCTTAACAGGGAAAGCAGAAAGCTAAAATTAAGGAGAAGTTTGACAAATGTGTTAAAGAAAAATTGTTAGATTTTTGTGATATCCTTAACATTCCGGTCAATAAGGCCACTGTGAAGAAGGTAAGGTCCTGCAATTGGGTTTTATTCTGGACTGCATAACATTTGCGCTTCAGTTATCCACACTATTTGTGTTATCCAGGAAGAACTATCTGAAAAGTTACTGGAATTCTTGGAGTCTCCTCATGCTACAACAGATATCTTGCTTGCTGATAAGGAAAAGGATCAAAAGGTGAATCCACGTTTTCATTTTTCTTTGTTGCTGCATGTTACGCATTACCGGGATCAACTACATCTAATTTTTCTTTTTTTCATCATTAAATATCTGAAGGGTAAAAAGCGAAAGCGTAGCGACTCGTCTAGCAAAAACCCTGGTTCTTCAAATGTTGTCGGAGGGAAAAATACTAAGGTTTGATTTTTCTAATTTCTATGATTGAGTTTATATATACTGTAAAATAGTTGTGGAAGTTACAGGATAGTTTATGAGAGAGAATGATTGACTTTGCTGAATCGTTTTGCACATGCTAGTTTTCTGTAATTTAGTGGTGGTGTCTATTCAAGTCTTTATGTCTCTAATTTTCCTCTTGTATTTCTAATTTATTGATAATGTGCTTTTGGTTGGTTATTTCTCTTTCAATTTCCTCGCAGTTGACTCAGCATTTCTTACAGTGATATGTCTGGATTCTCAGTTTCAGACCTGTTTGGTCCAGAATGTTAAAGCCTAAATGGTGCTTGGTTCATCTGATTTCATGAAGTCATGCCTTTGACATCAATTAACAATTTTCCATGCTTGGCTATATCTTATGAAATAAAGTCCATAAGTAGAAAATTTTTTGTTTACCAAGCTTTCTTTGTGATGCACTGTAATTTTTTACATTTATGCTGCTTTACTTTTTTCCTTTTCTTTGATTTTCTTCTTTTATTATAATTATTGGATTCCATTTCTTGGTATGGGCTGTACCTTATTCTTGATCTACTATTTCATGTTAAGCCATTTGTAAATGATAGTCACATATTATTAGATGTTCTTAGTGTTGTCTATCTTCTACAATATCCAGTTCTATAATTTCCTGTCTTATGATATATTGCTTGTATATGATTTGTAGAAACATAAACAGGATTCTGAATCTGACAAGAAGAAGCAGCATTCATCTGAGGAGGAAGATGATGATAAAAGTGAATCTTTGCAAAGTGAAGATGATCAAGATGATGATGACAAAGTTTCTGGGGCAGAAAGTGATGAGGAAGGGTCTGACTCAGAAAAAGAAACAGATGAAGATCAACACAAAGCAGAGATAGTTGCTAAGACTAGCTCTTCTAAGAAAAGTACAAAGAAGGATACTGGTGGGAGTAGTGAGAAGACTAAAGTTGATAAAAAAAATTCTGCAAAAGCTTCAAATGCTTCTGGTAAATCTACTAAAGGCTCTTCCAGTTCTGCATCAAAGAAAGGTGCTGGGCAGTCTGAATCAAAGAGTAGAAAGAAGGTACTCTCAACTGAGAATCAAAAAACTGAAAAGGACCCTAAGGCTGATACAAGTTCACCTGCAAAGGTTAAAGGTTCAAGCAAGTCTTCGACCAAAGTTTTGAAAACTGAAAAGGACACTAAGGCTGATACAAGTTCACCTGCAAAGGTTAAAGGTTCAAGCAAGTCTTCGACCAAAGTTTTGAAAACTGAAAAGGACACTAAGGCTGATACAAGTTCACCTGCAAAGGTTAAAGGTTCAAGCAAGTCTTCAACCAAAGTTTTGAAAACGGAAAAGGACACTAAGGCTGATACAAGTTCACCTGCAAAGGTTATAGGTTCAAGCAAGTCTTCGACCAAAGTTTTGAAAACTGATCAAGGTAAAAGTTCAAAATCTAAATCTTTATCTATCTAGTCTGTCATCAGCGATGCTCAATTGCAAAAAAAAGGAGGAATATGTTGCCCAATAATGGATGATCTTGTGAATTTATTGAATCTATATATTTGACAGAAACTTTTCTCTGGTTGATTAAATGATCAACAGCCAATTGTCACTTGCATTGAATTCATTATCCATATAATTGAGATATGCATCTAATTTGTGTCTGACTAGAAATCCGGTGATAGACAATTTCTTTGATTATACATGGTCTTTTATTTTTATTTTCCAGATTCTTGGGTGTATTCTGTGTATCATGTATTTAGCTGAGCTTGTTTCTTTCCCTTTTGTTTTTGGTTTGTGAAAAGGAGAAGGCCAGAGCAGCAAGAAGGCTAAAAAAGAGCCTACCGCAGAAGAAATGCATGCAGCCGTTGTGAAAATAATTAAGGAAGTAGATTTCAACACTGTAAGATTTTACCCCCTTGTCATTCATTTCACATCCTGATTATGCTTTATTTGTTATTTACGAGTTGTATGCATGCAGGCAACGCTATCTGATATTCTCAGAGAACTCGGTACGTCATCTTTATACATCTTGATATGTCAAAACTTCTATAAACTTGATTCCCAAAAGTTCCTGGTGAACTAGGAAATACTGTTTAGTAATACAAAGTAATACTGTTTAGCATACTAAGTATCAAGAAAAATAGCACATAAAACTGAACACTGTTGAAAACATGATACTTAGTACGTTAAACAATATTGTTTCACATACTAAATGATACTCCCCCTATCCACTAAATTTATGTACTATTTCTTTTTTCGTCCGTCCACAAAAAATATGCACTTTCCTTTTATGTAAAACATCATCTTTATTATCACTATCACAATCAATTATTTATTCATAAGTGGATCTCATAATATACTCACAATATTTGTACTTTACCTACTTTTTTTCTTAAAATTCATGCAAACACAATAGTGCATAAATTTAAAGGACAGAGGGAGTATTACTTTGAAGAAGAGAGTTCATGTGAACTTGGTTCGCAGTAGACTTGCTCGCCATGATAAACTTCTGTGAACTTTGGTCACAAAAGATTTATATGAACTTGGTAATACTGTCTGGTGAATGAAGTAATACTGATTAGCATACGAAGCATCGCAACATAGTGATTTTGAGAAGAATAACAGATAAAATCGACCTATTCAAAGCGTGATACTTCGTACTAAACAATATTGCATCCATCATACATTCCGTAGAAGAATATAGTTCACAGAAACTTGTTTTACAGGAGACATTGTCTCTTGCTATAGTACATTATGACTTTTATCTTATGTTATGTTTTTTATTGCGATTGAAAATCAGGAGAGCATTTTGGCCTAGATCTGATGCACAGGAAACCTGAAGTAAGAGATATAATCACCGAAGTGATACAGAACATGTCAGATGATGAGGAAGCCTCCGAGTCTGAAGATGAATCGGGAGAAGATGATGCTTAGGCTTGCCAACGCCATGTTTGATCAACTGTTGTCCGAGTAAGTGTATACTAGCTTCGATAGTTATCAGAAAGCCGAAAATGGGATGTAACAGATTACTTTCTCTCAGATGCTTTTATGCGCAAGAAAACTACATGAATGTTATGCACAAAAAAACTACAATGTTATGCACAAGAAAACTACAATGTTATGCACAAGAAAACTACATGAATTTTATGCACAAGAAAACTACATGAATGTAATAATAGGGCAGTAATTTTTGCTGTCCATAATTGCTACCTCAGTTGAAAAATATCTGTGCTCGTTTACCATCTTTTGAGATTTTTATGGTTGAATATTGAGGGTAAAATTTAAAAAAGAAGAAACAAAATTTGATTTTCAGATCATGTCTTGGTCTCCATTTTTAGGGGAGTGTTGTAGCAATTGTTTTATACGGTTTCAATTTAGTATTTGAGTCATATTATTTTTAAAACGTAATTCAGCTAGTCTATATATTCATGGGTTTATATAACACGTTGCATGAGATCATTTTATATAAATATAATTTTATTTTTAAATTCAATATTTGATTTAATTCATTCGACATCTGCTATGTTCATAATTGGATTTCATGTTTTACGTTGGTTTATATTGTTTTTTTTGTTGATTATATCATCTTTTGGGTAACGGTAGTTTTTTTTTTTTTTTTAATATGCAGATTAGAAATTAGTGTATTCATTGATTTGGAAGAATTAATTGATTCGAATATGAAATATTGAAACGCTGTAATGCTAAATTATTTCAGACCTGCATCAGAAATTCAACCTTTTGCATGTATACATATTTTTCATGAAATAATATGCAAAAATGGATTTAATAAGAACGCAACAAAGATCGAGATTAAATTGTTGAAATATACCTTGAAAATCTAAGGGTATGTTTGTTTTGGGATTTACATGTGTGTAGTAAGTCATAAATTTGAAATTTTGGGATGTGAAATTCTTGATAAATAGTAAAAATATGTGTTTGTTTTGGGATTTGTTAGGGTAGGATATTACTTTATATCAAATCAAAGTGTGAAAATGATTGATATTATAGATATTTTAATAAGTATAATTGATATTTTATGTGTGTTGTGTTGAAAAGAGTAATAGTAGGTATAATATGTATTTTTAGGTGTAGATTGAGTTTGAAATTTGAAACCAAATGTTAAATCTCAAATTCGTGTAGAGCGTGATCATAAAGACCTACGTCAATCCGGGTGAATTCCAAAACAAATGATTGGGAAACGTGATCAACCCAGCAAGCTGACTCTGCTCTTGATCGATCAAGGCCTGGATGAGAAGACTTTCGTCGGGCTCGATATTGGTTTTGGCAAGGGTCTGGGCAAAATTCTCTTTCAAGTTGCTAGGGTTGGGCAGGGTGCGACTTGCAACAGAAGAAAGGGAATTAGACCAGTACATTTGTCGAGCAAAGAGTAAAATTGTTTACTCTGCGAGCGCGGGTGACGTAGGTGCAGGAAATGTTGATCACATTATGTGTTTCGGGTTCAAGGCTCTGCTAGGCTCCATTGACCCACCACCACTTACGATTTCATTTAGATACTTTCGGAGGTAGATCACAGACGAGCTTGAAGTCGTGTGGCTTGACCGCATAGTGCCCTTTTGAATCAACTCTGGCTTGACAATTGTGTAGAAAAGATAATTGAATTCTTCAGAGAACGACATACAGTGAAGCCCATATAAACCTAGGGTAATGATACACCCCATTATATATGCCCATCCATTAAAAGTGATCTGGGTAGGATCCAGGTTCCAATGAGCAAGAAGCCTAGAGATCGAGGCGTGAAGAGGAAAACAGAGACCCATCTTTATGGTATCCAAGTTAACCGCCACCAATCCATTGCGATGTTGGTCTGTCTTTTATTCCCGGACAATGGATATAAATAAATGTCAAAAGGGACTATGTAGTCTCAGAGATACTCATCCGAATGTGTATGAGTCACCACGCCGGCGACATAGAATGGCGAATTCTGAAGCGATTGCTTCTCGATTTGTGTGGAGAGGTCGATGACAAAAAAATTGTCTCAAGTTTTTCTCAATGAAAATTTCGCAGTGAAAGTCTCAGCTTCAAGTTTGGGTTCGCCGTTAGAGGATGACGAGGGGTAGATGACTGAAATCGGTCAGGACTTAACGGGATGAGTTTTTGCAAATCTTGGAGGGGGCTCAGGTCTTCAAGAGATCAGACAAACTCACCTACATCATCACTACTAGGGACTCTCACGAGCACTGGCCTCCATGGCGCTGACCACTGAAGTGGTGCGAGAAAACCTCGTCCTAGAACAATTCGGTGGAGAATTAGGTGGCGTAGGAACCACATGAACCGACACTCCACTATGCAAAATCGACACCATCGATTTCATAACAGCGATACGAATTTATGTAAACTCGAATTCACAAAGATCTATCTAAATACAAATTATAAGTATAAATTCTATTTGAGATGGACAAATAATAAACGTGTAAGGATAAAATTGTGTGATTGTTTGAAATACTCCTATTTCATATTTCTATTTATTTTGTTATTATTGTTTTGTATTTAATAAATAAGAGTATATTAAGAATTCATAATAAAAGTCCTTAATTCCAAGCACTAATTTGTTATGTTTATGGGCATTTGCATATTATTTTAAAAAAATAATTATATTTAGGGTTAATTCTATATAAATACACCATTTTTTTAAGCTTCACGATTATTATAAAAAATTCTAACCTTTTAAAGAGTTTCAATTTGATACACACATTTTTTTTCGGCCAGCAACTGATGACGTGTCTCGTCGGAGCATGCGAAATGTTGTCACGCTGGCGTACACGTGTGAAATTATTTTTTTATATATTTTTTTTCACATCATATACTATATATATAAAAATAACAAAATTTTATATTAAAAAATATTTTTATAATAATCGTGAAATTCAGGATTAAATTGAAAGTTGAGTAAAATGTGGTGTATTTATATAGAATTAACCTTTATATTTATAAATTAGTTCACAATATTTGTGCAAAAATATAATTTGTTCATGCAAAAAGTATATTTTCTTTTGCACAGAACCAATTTATAATTAATTAATATCAATTTTGTGAAATATTATTGGTTGTGTAAATTCAAAATATGACTACTTTTATGGGATATGACCATAATATTCTAATATGTAAATCAATAATATCCAACAATTAAAATATATTTTATAGTATGTCTAAATTAGATTTAGTTAAATATATAACGTAGATTTACACGAATGATTTTGTAGAGTTGGTATGCTTTCAGATTTTATTTCGTGTGCATTCATATTTTATTGCCTTAATCCTGTATGCACCAAATATATCCGGTAATTTAAGTGCATTTTAAAAAAGTTATATAAAATATCACTGAAAAGTCATACATATTATTATTATTAAAAGTATTTAAATATATACTTTTCAATAATAACATGTGTGACTTTTCAATAATAAATGGTGTAATTTTTAAAAGTGCACTTGATACACAAGAGAATTACCCTATTTTATTTGGATTTAGCATTAAAATTTTAATTAGACTAGTACAGCCTTAGAAGCAAGAAGTTAAAATACAGAGTTAGATTAAATTTTAAGGCTAGAGTTAATGACGAGATTAAATGAATTTTGAATTTGAAACATGTGGCTTTTATTAAATTTAGGTAGAAACTATTAAGATATTAATTCCCGGACTTGATATTAATATCTAAGATAATAGGAAAATTTATCAAAACGTAACTATTAAGTTTGGATTTTGAAAAATATCAGCCAATATATATATATATACAAATTTCTAAGGATTTAAGATCCGTAGAAATATCCATTTTTGAAAATTAGCGGGTCTAAATCGGGTCAGGTCGAATTTGAGTATTTTTTTCTAAAATTTGCGCAGCTTGTGATTTCGCTCCCAGGTATGTTATAGTTGGGGCAAATGTATGTTACTTTAAGGCAAAACGTGTGTTACAACTAGATTAAATGTTGTTTTCTACACATATTCATTTATTTTTGTAGAAGTAAATATTTTTCATGCAATGTAACACATGTATATGTTACATTGTATCTGTAACACATATTTATTCTTAAGAAAAATACATTTTATCCTATAGTAACATATATATGCTCATACAATAACACAAATTGAGGAACAAATATGTGTTACAATTAGAGTAAATATGTATTACTGCAAATTTATGTTACAATTGGAGTAAATTTGTGTTACTGCAAATGTGTGTTACATCTAGAGTAAATGTGTGTTACAATTAGAGTAAATGTGTATTACTGCAAATGTATGTTACAATTAGAGTAAATATGTGTTACTGCAAATGTGTGTTACAATTAGAGTAAATGTATGTTACTGCAAGATCAAATGTGTGTTACTGTATGCACAAATATTTATTTATCCTTATAAAAATATATATTATATTTTATATAACATATATAAGGTATTAAATGATGTATTAAGTACATGAATAACATATTATTAACATAAATCAACAAAGAGAATAAAAAATAAATTAAGTAACACATATTTATACTTGCAGAAATATATATTTTCTTTATAGTTTCTTGAAAAGTACAAAAAAATAATTTTTTAAGAATTTGTAACACAGATTTTGCCTAATTGTAACACGTCTTTGCCCAAATTGTAATATACCTGGGAGCGAAAAAATATATTATTAACATAAATCAACAAAGAGAATAAAAAAAAATTAAGTAATACATATTTATACTTGCAGAAATACATATTTTCTTTATAGTTACTTGAAAAGTACAAAAAATTAATTTTTTAAGAATTTGTAACACAGATTTTGCCTAATTGTACCACGCCTTTGCCCAAATTGAAACATATCTGGGAGCGAAAAAATCTGGAACTAAAAGTTGCGCGAATTTTGGAAAAAAATGTCCAAATCTGACCCGACCCGGTTTAGATCCGCGAATTTTTCAAAAATGGATATTTTTACGGTAGAATTTGTACACAAGTGTTGCTCTCTCTATATATATATATATATATATACTATTTCAGTTATATCTTTACAAAAAAATACATATTAAGTGTCTTTTTTTTCAAACACAAACTTATGATTAAATTTGATGTGCACCTGTGCAAGGTGGATTCGCTCATTAATTAAGGCTGTTTATACTAAAAAGTGTGGTTTGATTACATTGAAAAATATGAGCTAATTATATTGAAGAGTTTACACTAAAATTGATAATAGTATAATTTTTTTTAATTTAATCAATCTATATTTTTAATACAATCAATTTACAATTTAAAGTATAAATATTCCTAACTATTGAGTGAATTAATGTATCATGCACCAATTAGTATTAGACATTCACTTAAATTTAAGAAGTGGTATTGTGCTAAATCTTCCTAATATAATCTCTGTACGATTTCTCATATTTTGAGATGGAATCGCAAGAAACTTTTGCCGGAACAAAAGGAAGTCAATTTTAATTAATCAAATAAGAAATAGAAAAATATTAGTTGTTTCTTGTATCTTTTTTTCTTATATTAGTTTTTTCGTATTACTTTTTTTTCTATTCATATTTGAAGATGATGCACAAAAAAGAAAAGTATATTAATGTAATATTAAATAAAAAAAATAAAAAATATAAATTATTAAAATTTTATGATTGTAGAATATTTTACTTTAAGTATGTGAAAGAAAAAATTTAAAGTGCAAATAAAGTAGAGTTAGAACGGATGAAATATTCTATTTCAAAACAATAGACAAATATGTTAGAACTAAAAATTATAATATTATTTTATTTTTAGGGTGTGTTTGTTTGAAGAATAAAGTTATCTATTTTTTAAAGCATGTACATGTTTTTTTGTGGCTACACTCTGATGATACTCACACGGTCATACTATATATTTTTTATTTTGTCATTACACTATATGTTTTCTATTTGTTTGTTTATTTTGTTTGAAAATTATTTATTATTATTATTTTTTTTTACACTATTTCTATTATTTTTATACTTTTTTCATCACACATTTATATTATTATATTTTATTTTTAATTCTTGAGCCAAAAAACAACAAGTATATATGCGGGAATAGAGGGAGTATTATGTGGCTGTTTGCAAATTCTAAATAAAAAGTAAAAGTATTTATTTTTTGAAAAAAAAACACTTAAAATATTTTTTCAAACTATTTTAAATGCTTATTACCACTTTTGATTAAACAACAATTTTTAACTTCTAGCTTCCACTTAAACACTTCTACACATTCCCTAAGAAAATAATACTCAATACCCTTTTTAAAAACACTTTTTTTACAAACACAATTTTTTTAAGCATTTTCTAAAATCACTTCAATTTAAAATACTTCTTATTTTTTATTTTACTAATAAATTATTTAATATCACTTTTTAATTCTAGTCAGAGATTACAAGCATGCATTATTTATCGTGACACAAAAGTTCGCTTCCGTACCAGTGGGGACCATTACATAGCGTGACTCACGAAAAGTTTACAAACATGCTACTCACCACAAGTAATAAAATGTTGACAAATTCCCAATCATATTATTCTTAATGTTATGGTAACAAAAGGTAAACTCCGAATTATACTACGAAAATTGTTAAAATTGACACAGTTACGTTCATTCGCTAATACTATATACTTATATACTACTCTTTCAGTCCCACCGGAATTTACACACTTTCTTTATTTGGACGTCCCACACAAACTTGCACACTACTAAAAAAAGAAGTATTGATTTACGTACACACTCACAAACCTTTACACATATTTACCCATATACCACTACTTTATATATAAAACTATTTTTTCTTAAAAAATGTGCCATCCTGTATGGTGCAAATTCCTACAGGCCCGAGGGAGTATATCACAATCTACCCAATTCCATATATTTTTGTGTGTAAACTATCGTACTATTATTGAATGAATATTATGATATTAGAATGTAATAAATTATAATACTAAATGAGTCAAATTTGTACGGTAAACAAGTTTCACAAGAGAATTTACTTACTATCATAATTTTCTTTTATATTTTCTATGTACTAAAATACCTTTCATATATTTCTTTAGTCAGTTAAATAATATATTTCATACATCTAAGATAATTTTTAAAAATAAATTTTACTATCACAACATCTTCAATTTTACATAAAATATTATTACTTTCGGATACACACAATTCATTTTATTTATTTACTTTATATTTTAAAATTTACAAAATTATAATTCAATCCTGTTCATTCCTAAAAAGTATGAACTTTCAAATGTAAAAAATTCTACAAGAGAGAGAGGGAAGAGTGAATATCTTTCTATTCAATATACTAAAAAATAAAACACAAGGCAGTATAAAATTGGAGATATTATTATTCATTCAAGTAAAATTTGGATGCCAACCCCACCAACCCACCCCACGTCTCTAATCTATCATCTCCAATTATATAATTTTGCTGGTAATATTTTGGTTTAGGGGCAAGTAGCCTACCTCAACCATATGACATCTCCAGAATCTTTCTTTGACAAACATGATCAAAATAATGTCCTAAATCAAATAGAGCCCAAAACAACTTTGATTTTTCCTCCATTAACCATACCTTGCGTATAAACATCACACACAAATCCCTTTCAATACTAGACCAAAATAGGCCCATTGTGACACCATATTTCCCCTATATATTTCACCACATCCCACTTCCAATCCCATGCTGATCATTCACACATCAGGTAAGCACATTTTTTGTGTGACAACGGTTACATATATATATCAAACAAAAGGGACTAATATTTGTCACATTTTCTTATTATAAACTTAGAGATTTGAGATTCGAATAGGAGGTCGTTGATCAAAATGGAGAACAGAAGCAGCCACGCCGTCGAGCTCAACGTAAAGCAAGGCGAACCGAGCTTGATCCGCCCCTCGGAGGAAACGGAGAAGGGGCTCTACTTCCTATCTAACTTGGACCAAAACATTGCGGTCATTGTACGTACAATTTATTGCTTCAAATCGGATGAGAGAGGGAACGAGGACGCCGTTGCTGTTGTGAAGGATTCGTTGTCGAAGGTGCTCGTGCATTACTACCCGTTGGCGGGCCGACTGAGCATCAGCCCGGAAATGAAGCTTATAGTGAACTGCACGGGGGAAGGGGCCGTGTTTGTTGAGGCTGAAGCTGATTGTGAGCTCAAGGAGTTGGGTGACATCACAAAGCCCGACCCGGTCACCCTCGGGAAGCTCGTTTACGACATTCCCGGGGCTAAAAACATACTCGAAATCCCTCCACTTGTTGCTCAGGTAACCTCGTTTTCTACTTAACTTCATTTGTGTTCTAATTCAAGAGGGCTCTTTTGTGTTATTCGAGTTGAGTCGAGCGAAACATGTTAACTATTCACTTATATTAATGAGGTGAAAATAGAGTTCGATTAAAGTTTAACGAGCAGAATGATATGTCATATGTTACCATAGAATAAAATAAGAATCTTATCAAGCTTAGCATGTTGAGTTGGAGTCAACTTAGGGAAATTATTATTTTTTCCCGTAACTTTACCTTCTTTTGATTTGGTCCTATTAACTTTCAAATTTTAATTTTCGTCTTGTAATTTTACCTTATTTTGATTTTAGTTCTATGACACCCATTCATGTATAAAAGAGGTAAAGTTATAGGACCAAAATAAAAAAAGGGTAAAATTATAGGACGAAAATAAAAAAATTGAAAGTTAATAGGACCAAAATCAAAAAAAGATAAAGTTACAGGACGAAAATCAAAATTTAAAAGTTTGTAGGACCAAAATAAAAAAGAGACAAACTTATAGGACAAAAAAAATATTTTTCCCGTCAACTTATTAATAAAATTATAACGCTACTTGCAAGCTTAGTATTATAAATTTAAAATCAAATCGACCTAAATTTTAAAGTAATTGAGTTTGGTCGAATTTTGAGCTTTGAGTTTATTAATTGAGTCAAGCTCGAGTTTAACAGTAGTCGAAGCTCCACTCGCTCATTTCACAGTTGTGAACAAAATTTCCAGCGAAACAAATTTTTTCTTTCTAAAACAAGAAATACTCTGTAATCTTTAGTCCAAATTCAATCACAATAATAGCAAGATCCATCCGATTTTGGTTGCAGGTAACAAAGTTCAAATGTGGAGGTTTTGTTCTTGGGCTATGCTTGAATCACTGCATGTTCGATGGAATTGCGGCAATGGAATTCGTAAATTCCTGGGGAGAAATCGCGAGGGGGAATCAAATCAAAGTCCCACCATTCATGGACAGAAGCATTCTCAAAGCCCGAGATCCACCAAGGCCCGAATTCCTCCACCACGAATTCGACGAAATCGAAGACGTATCCAACGCCGCCGAACTCTACAAACAGGAAATGCTCTACAGATCCATCTGCTTCGATCCCGAAAAGCTCGAGCACCTCCGTAGAAAGGCCATGGACGACGGAACACTAGAAAAATGCACCACATTCGAGGCCCTCTCCGCCTTCGTCTGGCGGGCCCGAACCGAAGCCCTAGATCTGAAGCCCGAACAACAAACGAAGCTCCTCTTCGCCGTCGACGGACGGCGGCGATTCGATCCCCCGATCCAGGAGAAGTACTTCGGAAACGCCATCGTTTTGACGAACTCACTCTGCAACGCAGGGGAGGTCGTGGAAAATCCCCTTTCCTTTACAGTAAAGCTTGTTCAGGAGGCTGTGAAAATGGTGACAGATGGGTACATGAGATCCGCGATCGATTACTTCGAGGCGACCCGGGCCCGGCCCTCTTTGGCTGCGACTCTGTTGATTACGACGTGGTCCAGGCTCTCTTTTCACACGACTGATTTCGGGTGGGGCGAGCCCGTTTTGTCCGGGCCGGTGGCCCTACCCGAGAAGGAAGTGATACTGTTTCTCTCTCATGGTACAGAGAGAAAGAGCATAAATGTGCTCCTGGGATTGCCTGCTTCAGCTATGGAGAAATTTGAGAAACTTGTGGAGATATAAGAGGGAAGTGCATGTGGGACCCTTCAATTTGTTATATGATCAGTTATTGATGTTTTTTATTTGTGTTGCATTTGTTGATGATATGATTATTTTTCTTGAAAGAGTGGAATTTATTTTCTTTATCCATATATATGTTTGTTGAATGAATCTCCAGGAAAGTAGATTGTTATTCCACTTCATGTTAATTTAACTGGAATTATGGGCAAATTCTTGCTTATATATTTTATTTGGCAGATTCTTAGCACTATTTATTCATTTTGATTTATATCATTCATTCTATTATTTATTTGATACTACTCAAAAACTAGTTGCATCATACACTTCAATTGAATGATGAACTTATTTCACTAAATAATACTTCTTCATTCCCATTATATATTTCTAATTGGTGTAGTAATATGAATTATCATATAATATACTCCATCTGTCCCACAGAAATTTACACACTTTCTTTATTTGGACGTCCCACACAAATTTGCACATTACAAAAAAAAAGAAACATTGATTTACGTGCACAATCACAAATCTATACACATATTTACTCATATGCCACTACTTTATATATAAAACACATTTTTCTTAAAAAATGTGTTGTCCCGTAGGGTGCAAATTCCTACGGGACGGAGGGAGTACATAAATACTGCCGTTAAATCGGAATCAAGCCCGAATTTATCATTAAAAAGTTAAGGGGCGTTTGATATAATTGTAAGGAATAAAAATGGTATAGGAATGTAATGTGTATGGAATGAAAGTCATAGTTCTCAAATAGCTGAACTATGGTAGATTCCTTAATTTTTAGGAATCAAAGTCATAGTAGAGTAATTCCAAACACACACTATGACTTTGATTACATTACTCACCTTTCAAAGGTGCCAACCAAACACTCCCTTAGATTCTCCATAATATGCGAACTTGACAAGTAAATGTAATATCGATATTGAATGAATGATTTGTAACAAAATTTTAAAATAAAGAGTCATGACCACTTTCTTAACAGTAATTTTGGGGTTCTATAAATAGAATTCAACCCATTGTAAATGCGTATTACTCTTATTTTAAATATAATAATATCACTCGAGGTTCTTCAAGAACACTCTAAGACATATACAAGGGAAGAACTTTCATGCTCTTTACCAACTTTTGTCATCTAGAGGCCAATGTTTTAGCTGCATGCTGGTAATGTTAGCGCTGAGACCTAATTCTACATGAGTAGATTTTGTGTGAATATTTTTATATATCATGAATCACTATTCAATAAACTTACAAAAATAAACCCAAAAAATAAGCTTTGTATCACAAAAATAAACCCATAAAATTAAAAATGGATAATACTTTATAATAAAAATTATTCTCTCTTAACTTTCACACATTCTTTTCAAAACGTTCTATAATAACTTTCATATTTCCTTTTGGAACATCCATAAATAATTTTCACATTTCAAAAAATAAAATAAAACACTCTCACAATTAAACCTAGTTTATTTCAAATTATTCTTTATTTAGGAGGAGATAAATATATTATTAATCACTGGAATCAACTAAATACCTGATAAGTTGTGAATAGGTATCATGCTTCTTCTGTCGGCAGTTTTATTTCTCCATCTAGGATGAATTTGTTGATATATATAATTCTCAACTTTGAAACTATGAATTCGTCGATATAATTCACAAATCTCCAAAACCAGCGTCGTTCAGCGCAAAAGAGACAAACCATATGACATCTCTTGGTCAACCATATGACTTCTCTAGAATCAATCTTTGACAAACTTCATCAAAATAATGTCCTAAACTAAATATAGCCCAAAACAACTCTGAATTTTCCTCCATTAACCTATCCTTGCGTATGAACATTACATACATATTCCTTTCAATAGTAGACCAAAATAGTCCCATTAATTTCTCCATTTTGTAACACCATATTTCCCCTATATATATCACTACATCCCACTTCCAATCCTATGCTGACCTCAATTCTCAGGTGAGTACATTTTTGTGTGACAACGTTACATATATCAATTTTTTTTTTTCTTAAAATACATAAATTTAGAGATTTGAACAGGAGGTAATTAATCAAAATGGAGGATGAAAGCAGCCATAGCGTCGAGCTCAGCGTAAAGCAAGGCGAAGTGAGTTTGATCCGCCCCTCAGAGGAAACAGAGAAGGGGCTCTACTTCCTATCTAACTTGGACCAAAGCCTCGCGGTCATGATACGTACAATTTTTTGCTTCAAATCGGATGAGAGAGGGAACGAGGATGCTGTTGCAGTTGTGAAGGATTCGCTGTCGAAGGTGCTGGTGCATTACTACCCGTTGGCGGGCCGACTGAGCATCTGCCGAGAAATGAAGCTTATAGTGGACTGCACAGGGGAAGGGGTTGTCTTAATTTGTTGAGGCTGAAGCTGATTGTGGCCTGGAGGAGTTAGGTGACATCATGAAGTTCGACCAGATCGCCCTTGAAAAGCTCGTTTACGACATTCCAGGGACATACTCGAAATCCCTCCTCTTGTTGCTCAGGTAACCTCTTTCTGTATTTAAATTCATTTGTATTCTAATTCAAGAGCACTCTTTTGTGCAATTGCACCGTGCACGACTTGGAATAATCGAGCTGTAATTGAGTAGTTTTCGAGCTCAATAGCAATTGCATGTTAGACTTGTGGTTATTCGAGGCGAGCTGAGCCAAGTACTTAAAATTTGAACTTCTCAATGACATCTCATATATAGGTGAAAATAAAATCCTTATATATCTACTTATCTAGTTTTACAAGTTGAGTTCGAATATAGTGTCCTACTTTTATAAATATCATAAAATATTCTAAAAAAAATATTTTTCTCTTCAAATTTATGCAAGTTGCCAAAGACAAGCTGAGTTGATGTCAAGTATTTTGAGTTTAAAATCGAGTTGAGTTGGTGTTCAAAGTAATTGACTTTGAGTTTCCATTAGAATACAAAATTTTCTCCAAATTCAATCATAATAATAGCATGATCCATCCGATTTTCGTTGCAGGTAACAAAATTCAAATGTGGAGGTTTTGTTCTTGGGCTGTGCCTGAACCACTGCATGTGCGACGGAATTGGAGCATTGGAATTCGTAAATTCCTGGGGAGAAATCGCCAGAGGGAATTAAATCCAAGTCCCACCATTCATGGACAGAACCATTCTCAAAGCCCGAAATCCACCAAGGCCCGAATTCCTCCAAATCGAAGACGTATCCAACGCCGCCCAACTCTTCAAACACCAAATGCTCTACAGATCCATCTGCTTCGACTCCCAAAAGCTCGAGCACCTCCGCAGAAAGGCCATGGACGGCGCAACCCTTGAAAAATGCACCACATTCGAGGCCCTCACCGCCTTCGTCTGGCGGGCCCGAACCGAAGCCCAAGATCTGAAGCCCGAACAACAAACGAAGCTCCTCTTCGCCGTAGACGTACGGCGGCGATTCGATCCCCCGATCCCGGAGAAGTACTTCGGAAACGCCATCTTTTTGACGCACTCACTCTGCAACGCAGGGGAGCTCGTGGAAAATCCCCTTTCCTATACAGTAAAGCTTGTTCAGGAGGCCGTGAAAATGGTGACAGATGGGTATATGAGATCCGCGATCGATTACTTCGAGCCTGTAGGGGTGGCAAAATGGGCCCGGCCCGTCATTCAGGTCAGACTGGGCCTAAAAATAAGCGGCCCGAAATGAACCGGGCCTATTTGGCCCGGCCCAGTAGGCCCGCCGTGCCAACCGGGCTCGGGCCGGGCTTGACCCGAAAAAAATATTGGCCCGATTTTTTTTTTTTTCCTAATTATAATTTCTAACTTTTTTAAGTTTAATTCTATTAATGTTTGATTTTTAACCAAAATGAATTGAGTTTCAATAAACTAATATTTATTAATTAAAATTTTTGAAAATGAGTTTAGTTCTCTTTGTTTGTTTTCAGGTTCTAAACGTGTGTGTTTTCATTTTTCAAGTTCATTAATAATATATATAATTAGAATCTTATTGATTAGTTTCATTAATTATATATATATTCTTTGAGGATGTGTTTCCTTATGTTTAAATTAATATTAAAAATATTTTGGAATTATAATTTAATGTCTATCAAAATATCTTTATTATTTTTAGCATATTTTTACATGCTAAAAATAATAAATATAAATAATATATTTCAAATTTAATTATTAAATAATGGACCATTTTGGCCCGGTGGCCCGCATAGGGCCAGGCTGGACCGATAAAATGCAGGCCCGATTGGTACCGGCCCCGGCCCGGCCTGTAAAATACCAACAGCCCGGTGGGCCAGTGCTGGGCCGGCCCGGCCCGGCCCATTTGTCACCCCTACTTCGAGGCGACCCGGGCCCGGCCCTCTTTGGCTGCGACTCTGTTGATTACGACGTGGACCAGGCTTTCTTTTCACACGACAGATTTCGGGTGGGGCAAGCCCGTTTTGTTCGGCCCGGTGGCCCTGCCCGATAAGGAAGTGATACTGTTTCTCTCACATGGTAGAGAGAGGAAGAGCATTAATGTGCACCTGGGATTGCCTGCTCCAGCTATGCAGAAATTTGAGAAACTTGTGGAGATATAGTCATATAAACAGATGTGTGTGTGTATGTTTTTTTTTGTATTATGTTGTATTTGGTAGCCTATATTAGCCACGTATGTAGAAATAACATGGTCTTACGAGTGTTTGGAGTGCCAAGTTTAAAATAATTATTTTTAAATTTCAAGCAATATATAAAATATGATATAAGGGAGGGCTTGTTTCAAATTTTTCAACGGTAATAAGAATGAAATTTCATTTTCCACCTTTACTCTTACACATGTTGAATGAGAGTTTATGTTCATGGTGGTTACATCATTAATGTTGTGCTCCAATTTTGAAAAAGTTGACAAAAAAAGAATGTTGTTGGTTGTGGTATGAGGGATTGATTGAGAATGATGATTATAAGGTGAGATGTAGGTAATCAAATGGGGGTAATGATTGCCTTATTTAGGAGAAAAAACAATGCTATATACCTCATTTATTCTCATTACATATAATAATTACTATGTGTATATCTCATTACCATTGAAATTTTTTTTGACCAAGCGCCACCTAAGTTGACGAACATCCGGAGACTCGGTTTTAGAGATCACCACGTTTGGCTCTTCTTCATCATAGTGTTAGTGACTCACTTCTACTAGTGTCTTGTAACTATCACTTATATGTAAGAAAAATATCACTATCATGCATTAAGTCTATCATTATCATGCATTATGATTATCACTATCATGCAATAAGCATATTATTATCTTGACTGACATGCATTTTAACTTTTTCTGTAATGCACCACACTATTACTTTCATGGAATAAAAAAGTTCTCTAATTTCGGGCGCAAAAAAACTTAAGCATATTAATTTATTTCTTTTATTGCAAGTCAATTCAATATTTAAATTAGATCATATTAAACTAGAGGTTTCGGTAAACTCAAATTCAAAAGAGATCAACTAATCATCGGTTTAAAATTCAATATAAATTGGAGGAATAACTGTTTTTAGGTGTATTTCAATCTAAGCAGCAGTTGAATAGATACGTCATTATAAGTGGCAAAGATCAATTAAGTCTTAATTAAATATATTTTTTTTTCCAAAAGTTGCAAGCCACCAAAGAATTATATTGAACCAAAGGGTTACAAACTATTACTCAAATTAAAAGGTGACCTTTCATGAAGAGTTTTCGACCCTTTTATAATATTAATATGTAAATATACAACGTACAAACCAATTCTCTTTTAATTCTTCTGTTTGGGACTGTTAATTATTTCAACCTCTATCGCACTCTAACTAAATTATAGTATTACCTCTGTCCACCAAACTATTTTCCACTTTCCTTTTTTGTTTGTCCACAAAACTTTTTCCCATTTCCTTATTTGGCAACTCACACCCACAATAAAATTTTGGGCCCCACAATACTCATTTTTTTCCCTTACTTTATCTATCATTTCAATATAATACTACTTTTCATTAAATACCGTGCCCACAAAAAAATGGAAAAAAGTTTCATGGACGTAGGGAGTACTAACATAAGTTTATAAATAAAATATATTTATATGAATGAAGGAGAATAAATTCAAAGAAGAAGATGATATTGAATTTGAGAGTTAAGGCTATTTATAGTACCAATTATTCCACCTGGGACTAAGAAAGGCAAATGTCAATTTAATATATATATAGTGAGTACCATTATATTAATTATATAGCTACATGCACGCATGCCATGGAGATACGATTAATAATTGAGGGCATTTGTCAACGCAGATTGGAGGAAAAAGTTGTAAGTATATTGTTAAGTGCCCCACTCTAAATGATCGATGTCTAATTTCCAGCGAAAAGTTCAGCGCCTCAAATGAATTAAGTGCACAAACAGCTATTTTATATATGCAAATGCAACTCCTCCCCCCACCACAATCTCTTATATTTCCTAAAAATGGGTTTAGATAATTGAGCACACTTTAAAAAAATAGACAAAATAAAGAATATTGTAAAATATTTTAAAGATATTTTTAAATAAAATAAATTTTTTTTTTGACAGGAACAAAATAATTATTTATAAGTGTAAAAATAAATGTAAAAAAGGAATAAACATATGACAAATAAGAATTAAATATACTTTTATGCTCCATGTCTATGGATGGATTTAGAAATAAATTAATTTAAAAATTAATAAATGTAAGAAGACATATATTTCAAATCATGAAATGCAAAGAAATGAGAGAAAATGGAAAAAATAAATTAAGGAAAGTGAAAGATGGAAGAAGTACAGATGAAAGATTTTAAACATGATTCAAATCCAATTATTTATAAATTCATTAACTTACTTAAAAAAATGATTATCTATGTGTAAAATACATATATTTTAATTTCACCCATTCAAATGGAGCCTTAGGAATGAGTGAGTATTATAATGCTTTGGCTTGTTTGCCGATTTTTCAATATATATGTTGAATTGGGGTAGAATGCTTATTAATGATATCTACTGGTGAACACTAACGCTATCTTAAAATCATACTCCCTCCGTTCCGAGTCTTTTTCTCAAAAGATCTGGACACACGGATTAAGAAAAAAACAGAATATGTGAATGTGAAGTTAATTAATAAAATATAAAAAATGTACTTTATTGATTTTTGTGAGTGTAAATTATTTTCTTTTTAAGGTAGAAAAAAAGAGTTGGGACGTCCCAAAATAAAAAAAGAGAAAAAAAAGTTGGGACTACTCAGAAAATTTGCATTAATATCCAAATAGTCATGCATCATGTGGATGTTCTTACCCACAAAAAGAATCCTCCTCCCTTAGTTATAGGGGTATTTAGAAGGATGTTCTTGTATCAATCACTCGCCCTTGAGATGCTCATGGTATCAATTTAGGCTGATCAACTATAACTTTTAAGTATTGTTTTGATTTAAAAAAAAAAAAACGTGTCATTCAGTTTTTAAAATGAGTGAGTACCTCTTGAAAGTTCATTTAGTATCTTTAGGTACCAATTAATTCCAATTCTCAAACAAAAGACAACTAATAAGAACCATTTTCTTTTTAGCATAAACACACACACACACTTCTAACCAACATGTCAGAGCAAAAATGTTAACATAAAAATCACTAAATAATATAAAATGACATTTTTCTTTTTAAAATATCTGATTATATTTTATAGTATAGTACTGCATCTTCATGCTTCTGATATACAAACTAACCGGAATTCAATCAAAATCTAAACTAATCACAAAAGTAAAGATCGATCTCTTCTGATGACCAATTTCTGATGAGTCCGTCTGTACAGATCTTTGTTGTGCCTTCAATTGGACCCTCCCGAATTAGTCCACATTCGAATCGGATACCAAATCACTAAAAAAAAAGTGATATAATCAATTAATATCCAGCAATGTGGGTGAAGTGAGAAGGCCATAAGAGGTGCATCCCTTAGCCATGCTACTCTGCTTCCCTAATCGACGAGCAGCATTGAAGGGGCTACACGAGCCATGCACGAATCGACACATGTCGCGATCATCGAGCCCTCGATCATCGGACTCCATCTCGGCCAAGATCTTGCCGAAAAGCTCCACGTCACAAGGAAGCAGAAGCGGGCCGCCACTAGTGAATCCATATTCACTTTCGGCATCCTCAAGCAGCATCCTAAACAAAGGGTGGTTGGCAAACTCGGCCTTCACCACGAACCTCCGCCTCGCGGGCCCCACGTACACCGGGAAGCAGCCCGTCGGGGCGACCTCGCCCCCGACAGACTTCTTCCCCTCCTTGCTTCGCCTCCTCATTGATAGATAGCTCTCCAATTTCTTCAATACACACCTTCTCTTTTCTTCCATTTGACACCTTTTTTTTTTTGTTTAATATCTCAACCTCTATAGTACCTTAGATGTAACATAAATGTAAATGGCACTCCAAATTATTGCAGGCATTCTTCCATATATAAATAGTTAATTAGTAATTAATTAGTTGAAAATGAATGAGAAGAGGTGATCATGAATTTGAGAGTTGAAGGCCTATATATATAGAGAGAGAGTGCAAAGCAAATAGGAATTTAATTTAATTGTAAAGACCCTAGCTACGTACCCCATGCCATATATATAGATTTATACATTTAATAATTGAGCATATGTCAACGATGAAGGTGTCCCATTTGGCAAAAATAATAAGTATTTTGTATAGTGCCCGGCCCACTATAAATGATAGCTAATTCCATGTGAAAAAGTTCAACGCATCTAACTAGTGCACAAGCAACTATATAACCGTATAGATTATAAAATATTACTCTCTCAGTTGAGTAGGAATTTGCACCCTACGAGACGATATATTTTTTAAAGAAAATATATTTTATATATAAAGTAGTGGTATATTGGTAGATATATGTATAGTTTGTGAGTGCGCACATAAATCAATATTTTTTTAGTAGTGTGCAAATTTGTGTGGTACGTCCAAATAAGAAAAGTGTGCAAATTCCTATGGGACGGAGGGAGTAGATTTTACGTAAAGATGATTCATGATAAATTTATCACGAAACAATTTTAAAATATTTAACAAGTCAATAAAATTAAAATGTAATACATACTACTGATTAGATTTTTGATAATCCTGATGAGAATTTTGATACTCTTAATTAAATGTTTGTTATTTTAAAATTATATCATGACGAGTTTATCATAAATTATTTTCATATAATAAATTGTCTATCTAAAATGTATTGGCAATATCCATAATTAATTTTCGTCAGATAAATGTGAAATTAATTAATTAATTCAATCATATCCATTCTTTAATTAACATTTATCTTACAAAATAGTTTTACTGCATCTCATGATCTCATCTTATACATCAATTATATCAGATAGTTTGTTTTGCGTATATTTTATCTTTGTCGAAAAAATTGCAGGACAAAAATTAAAATTTGAAAATTAATAAGATTAAAATAAAAAAAAGATAAAATTACAGGACAATTTTTTTCCCCTATATATCATGACATAGGGTTTATAGATAGACCAAATTCACAAATAACAATATGGCTAACATTTAATTCAGTAAATACATTTAAGAAAACTATTTATGTTATCTATATATAGGCCAATGATAATTGCTTCCAGGAATTGTTAGGGAAGAATATTAATCTAATTCAAAGAATTAATAACTATCAATATGTAATTTATATTTTTTGTATTATCTTATAATATTTTAAAATTTGCATTATGTTAATTAAATGTATAATTTTTTATATTAATATTTAATGTGATGTATTATGTTATTGAATTTTAGTGTGTTTTATATATCATTGAATTATTATTATTTAATTTTTCTTATTAAATATATTATATTTTTATTGATTTAATTTTTAAAGTTTAAACATGAATATCAAATTATAAAATTAATTATATACAAATAAAGATAAAATAGAAAATAAGTTTAATTAAAGTAAGAATATTCTAAAAAATATTTCGTTTTGAGTTAAGATCTAGATATGAGTTTTATAATGGAACCAAATCCAAAAAAGTAAAAAAATTATGGGACGATTTTGATATTAATCTCCTACTTTTATAATTTTATTTATATATAATAAATAGTACCAAATACTATTTATTTATATAAATAAATTCTCATCAACCCTTATTCACATTTTCCACTCTCATTACCTCCAACAAAATGCATCCTTAATTGTCATGATGATTTAATTAAGGTCAAAGCCATGCTTCAAGTTCTTCCACCCACATGCCTTCGACAATTTTAGTTAATTTCTAATACAATTAAAATTAATTGCAGTGGATAATAACAAGTACATTCTTTAAATATTAGTATGAATATATAAAAATAGAAAATACTAATTAACTGCAAATTATAATATCAATGGATAGAATTGATAAATATTTATTTCTTCTTCACGACACAAATAGTCTATTTTCTTTCCATGTGATATAACACATGATAAATATACATAATAAGGATCGGTATTACATGAACCACATGTTCGTAGAATAATAGAGATAAAAATATCAATACCTCATAATCCAACAAAACAATCCCTAATTATTATGTTTATATATAAAGTTCTTGAGCATCATGTGCACTATGCAACTTAAATGTATTCTTAAAAAGTTAATTTTGTTAGTACTGAATAATTACCTTTTTACTAGTACAAATCCACCCCTTATCAAAATGTAATAGAGCGACTTTTTAATAGAACATGAGTAATTTTTTAGTAATAACAGATATAATTTTAAAAAATACTCTTAAATTGTGTGATGCGCATAATGCTCATAAAACTAAATCTAGATTTAACGTGCACACTATAAATTACATATATATGTTGGGTTATGTAACGAGAACCACTCCTATAAAATATTTTACTGTAAAATATATTTAAAATAGCATGAATGATAAATTCAAGGGTTATTGATCGATCCACGTTATATTTGTGAATTCTAAGTAGGATAAGTGTGTTTTCCAAAAAAGAAAATTACGCATAGGAATAAATTGAAAATTCACTCTCAGATTATTATATGAATAAATATGTGTTACTATAAGAACCAGTAATTAACTATAAGAACAAAATTTTTTTTTTTATAAAAACAAATATTTAGTAACATTTAATTTTAACTTTTCATTTCATTTGCATATTAGATATTGTCGTTTCTAATTTTTTTAATGTAAATTAGTATTTCATCCAAATTTAGCCTTAAAATTATTAAAGTATATATTTAGATTAAATGTGTTCTTTTGATAAGAAATATTTGAGTACAAAATTAATTATCTTTTTATATATGTGTTTATTCAAAATGATATGTATATTTTAACAGAATGGAATAACATAAATATATTTGGAGAATTGACGAAATTAATTAAATTTTAGGCAAAGTATTGTATGAAAATGGTTCATGATAAGCTTATCATGAATAAATTTTAAAGTATCAATCATTTAATTAGGTGTATCAAAAGTTGAGGTTAATAAAATTTATATATTGATTTCAACTTTTGATACACGTACACCTGATGAATATTTTGATACACTTGACCAGATATTTGATACATTAAGACAATTTCATAATAAGCTTATCATAAACTATTTTCACACAATACCTACTCTAAATTTTAAGGCCAAACTAATGTAAAGGCGATACCGGGGCCGCTAATTATACCTTGAAATTAAGATTATTTTAATAATTAACAATAAAAAACCCTAAAGAAATTATGATAAGGAACAGTGATATATATATATATATATATATATATATATATAGTGATTGGATTCAAATGTAGGGAAGCCACATTTGGTGGCTGAAAACTTGTATGTCATTATCGAATTCATTGACTTAATTTATTGGTTGTGCTTTTCTTCAAATTATATTATTCATATACAGTCGGAATGTTTTTCAATCACAAAAGGTTGCATGCATGGCTACAACTCCCCTTCTCTGATAAAAAAAATGTTTTTCGATCGTATATAGGTTGTGTTATTAAAAAATATTAGTTATTTTTATTATAAGTATATAACTTTGAAAAATATTAGTTATTTTAATTAAAAGTATTAACTGAAGGATATTAATTATTTTATTAAAATGTATTAATTTTTTTATATTAAAAGACATTGATGTTAGACTAAAATTAGCTAGGACAAGTGGTTTTTTAATGAATACATAATTACAAATCGAGATATTGGAGTTTGTAGGATCCATGCACTTCTTTCGTAATCATTGTATTATCAAAAGGTGCTATTTATCAATGAAGAATGTCGATGGAATATTTTGGTATTAATTAGTACTAGTACTAGTACATGTGGGTTTTGTTTGACTAAAAAATATAAACATTTATAATGGTATAATGGACCACCTATTGTGTTATTTAATTTGGGTCTACTCTAAGTGTATTCTAGTATGATATTAAAGTAAGTTATATATTATCTTCTTAAAGTAATTATATATTATCTTGTTAAAATTTGTGTCTACTCTAGTGTATTCTAGGTATGAATTTGCAAATTCTTTTAGGCTCTAATTGGATGGATGGATTTGAAAATGAATGCATTTAAATAAAAATACATGTAATAAAACATACATTTTAAGTTAAAAATTATAAAGAGATATGAGAGAAGGAAAAAAGTAAGGAAAATGAGAGATGGAAAGAGGTAGGAGAGAGGGATTTCAAATGACATGAGTTTGAAGAGAATTTAGAATTCCTACATTTTAAACATAAAATTGAATCTAAGTATTTGTATATTTGTGGAGAAGGTGTTATTTGTGTGTGAAATCCACCCATCCAAATAGAGCATTATTTGAGATATTTTACACAAATTTACATACTACTAAAAAAAAAGACAAAGTATTATATAAACCAGTTTCATAATATAAACAACTTTGTAATACAAGATTTATATTTATGAATTTTTTTTTTTACCTTGTTAAAAAATAGTTCATAATATAAACTACTTTCACACAATACCTACTAAAAAAGAAAACATCATTTTACATACACTCATATAATTATATATATTTATTCATATGACACTATATTATTTAAATAACATATTTTTCATAGAATATCTAAAATTTCAAGGATGCAAATTCTCATGAAACGAGGGAGGAGAATATTCGACTATCTAAGACTATCTAAGCTAAGGGTCTCTTGAGACTCCCCAAGCCATTTTGAAGAGAAGAATTTGAGAATTCTTCTCCCATTGTTGGTGTTATTAATTTTTTATTATTATTATGCTTGAAAATAAAAATGAACATTCAATTGGAACAGTCTTTAAAACAAGTAGCTATATATGTTGAGATTTACTATTACCATTTGGTTACTTTTTTTATATGATAATAAAAGAGATTACACACCACGGCTAGGCCTGACAAGGCAAACAAAATAAAACACTGGACAAGCTAAAAAATAAAGTCACAATAGTTAAAAGGTTTCTTGCTCGAGCATGAGTTAGGCAGATCATCGTCCCAATAAGGCGACCCGATCCTTCTGAACAGCGTGTGCCAAATTGATGTCAAACAGCTCACACCGAATTGGCATCTCCATCTCATAGAAAGGGTTCTTCAGAACATAGTCTGTGTACAACTCGTAGACGTGTTTCAAGAGATTTTCCATATTCAGAGCTCCAGGCTCACAGACGACAAAGAACTTTGTACCTGAATGATCCAAGTAATAAGAAACAAACTTTTATAAGTTACAGTGAGCGTAGATTAGGCGAAGTGAAGCCAAGCATTTGGTCAATATGTCCAAAATCAGGGTCCGCCTTCTTCATCTTGTGAAACTTAAACAAGATCAAGAACTTGACGAGTGCAACTACAGTGGATCGAATGGCTGACAAGGAACTAAAAGCCACAACTGTGAATACACAAATAGTCTTCCGAGGAGATGAGATATAATACTAAATATCTCGTGATTATGTGTTCTAGTATATCTTCTGAAATTTCTGAAATCTTCAAGTTTTTTGGTTCACTTAAAGATGGATTTGGATGAAGGATAAAATGAAAGAAATATAAATAAATATTGCATCAAAATTACAGCCGGAATGAGCACAAACCATTAGCTACACCATAGAGACATGAACATAACAGAAAAACCATTATCATCGAAAAAAGTTACCACTGTACTGATCCTTAGAGCCATAATATAGCATTATCCTAACATCATTACTACTAACTGCTCACATCAAGAGGTGCTTCAGTTCTTCAACGGTAATAGTAATGAAAATGAATATAGTAATTGTAGTGATTAATGAGAATAAAGATGATTAGTTCACCTTCATCATACTATGTACAAGGTACTTAGACTCAAAATAAGTTAATCATTACGCCATTTTGATTAACTACCTCCTCCCCTAAAACTATTTCACCTTAATCATTCAATTTTCCTCGACCAACAATCACTTGCCTCAACTTTATCTATGATTAGAGCAATACACTAACAATGTAACTATATTTCTCATCATAATTCACTATTCAATTATTTCCATTGAAAATTTTGAACCAAACAACCCACCCCACCCCCCAACTGTTTCTACAATGGAAATATGAGTGTATTAAAAGAAAAACAAGAATATTGCACCAACGTGTGTTAAAATCAGCAGTGCAGCTTTGAAAAGAAGAGGTGGTTTTCATGATCTATATAATCACCTTAGACTTAACACTTTAGACGAGACAGAAGGGAATAAGTGGTTAGTAATTTGTTCATGAAAACGACACAAATAAGCTTAAGTTACGCACAAATTAAATGGAATGCATTTTTTCTCTTTAAAGCTTTTTAGCAACATCCAGTACATGATCAAACCTTCCTTCCAAAGTTCAAACTATTTAATCAACTGTATGGTAGATTAGCAATTTGGCTTATTACAAATATACTCTCCTCGTTAGACAACACTAGAGATGATGCAGAATAAACAAATAAATCTCCTCATAGCTTGATAGCTAGATGGAATAAATTTCATATTTCCACTTAAAGAGATATATCACAGGCAACCCATGCTTTTTATTATTATGTTTGGTGGGCGGATCTATCTTTATATTTTCTCCTTGTAAATTTTTTTTAATAGATTGTTCTCCTTTTGTTCATCAGCAAAATTATTAAGCTATTTTGCATGTTGTATTGTTTTTATGGATTGTGGACATATTAGTTGTTATGTGATGCTCTAAATATTTGGTTTGCAGTATTACCTTCTGATGAAAAGCATAGCACTAGGAAGAATATCAAGAGAGAGTGTTTTTCACCTACAGGCCATGGTTGGCCCAATAAATGAATGGTAATCGTCTAATCAAATTATTATTTCAGAAAATCAGTATCATGCTTCCTTCTATATCAACAGCTCTTTCACATTTCACAATTTGAACAGAGAACCTTCTCATTGTTAAGTTAATATTTGTATTGCTTCTTCCAGCTCTTCTCTTAACATACCAAAGGTTTCAAAACTTTTCACATTCATTTTTTTGGTTTCCCAATATTCATTTACTATCCAGACTGTAACAAACATAACAGGGGTTAAAGCTCGGCCATCGACAATTCAGATTTACAAAATCACTGATCTCCTCTCAGTTCACTATCTAATCAGATCTGCAGATATTCCCCAAACAGCAATCGAGAATACAAGAAAACACAAAACCCAGAGTCACAGAAGATCAATAACTAAAGTCTCAAAAATAAAATTCAAGAGAAAGGACAAGTTTCTCACCAGTGAGAGATTGGAAACAGTGAAGATCGAAAGTATCCGCCTGAAGAAGCTCGATCCCATAGCACCCATTTACGGGGGAGAGCTGCTGAGAAATGGCGTGCATCGAGTGCCAAAGACTCGCTAACCTCAAACTATCATTTGTATCCATTCTTCCAGCAGACCCATAATCCTAAATCACATTTTAAGTCTTTATTATTTCCTAAACTAGTTAAGACTAAGTGGAATGGAAGTGGGGTGAGATTTGAGGGATTACCTTATAGAAAATGAGGCCGCCTGATTTATTGATGATGTAGAGGCTGTAAATCGCGGCCATGGGTGGTTTTTCCACTCTAATCTGAGGGTTATGAGCTCTCCTTGAGAAAAGTGTTTCTGAAGAGAATCCAATTCCAACTGCAACCATGGGATAATATTAGGGAAGTTGGCACAAACGCCACTTTTGAGCTTTGATCTATTCTCTTTTTAAGAATATCACGCAACAAAATCTTGTAAGCACCGAATGCACTATATAACTCAAGTGTATTTTTAAGTAGTATATGTTCTTTTATTAAAAAGTAAACATTGGTTGTAAAATTATTGACAAATTGCAAAACATGAATTATAAAGGTAATTAATTGCACTCCGAGGACCGAGTTTTTGGCTTCTGTAGATGCACCGTGCAACTCGTGTATTTTTTAATAGTATCTGTCATTTTTATAAAAATATGGATATATTGCAAAACATGACTTAATTGGTTGATTTATAGAAAAGTGAACTTGTCTTAAAAATCAATAAGAAGAATAACAAATCTTTAACAACTCAATTGAAAAGCCGGTCTTCTAACTTAATGCTTTAACTCTTATTAAAACATGATTTTGATAAAAAATTTAACACTTAACAAATTATAGAAGTGCCAGTTTATACTCATCAAGTAGATCGATAGTCATGAATATGCTGAATCAACTAAGAGCTAGATAAAGAGAAGCGGGTTTCATATATCCTAAATCTACCACCATGCTTAAACTAATGCATAAATAGATCACAATAAGATTGTTAGTCTAATATTAATACCAAATATCTTCTTGATTAAAACTAAACATTCAACAGAAAGGCAGAATCAATTTCTTGATATGAGCGACTCAATATCCATGCTTTAGATTTTTCACAATTCCTCAAGAACATTTGATGTGCAGTCAATAACCCAAAACTACAATAAGTTTAGTAATTTAACAGTAAATTGGTTTATTTTTACCCAAGTAGAAACATTAAAAAAAAACTCCCAAACAAACACACACAATAATGACCTTACGATTAGCATCAACCAAAGCTACGTTATATCTTTTCATAATAGAAGTAAATTGTCTAAACTAATGATCTCGAGGCAATACTAGGCTTATAACAAATCACAACCAGGATGCTCTGCAACAGCAGAGGTACTGATTCTCTTCTACATATAGCAAACAAAAGTAGTTCAATTCTAAATTACAGGCTCATTAAATTACAATCAATCAATATAGGTGAACACAAAGCTTTAAATTTCAGGAATTGCAACCTAAATTTTAGGTAAACAATTAAAAAAGAAAAAAAAAAGTCCAAAAAATTGAGTAAATCTTTAAGAACAGACACCAGAAAGGGAATCAAGAAAGCCCTCCTGAAGTCAGTGATGAAGGCAAACCCCAAAAGGGTATTGATAGCTTAGAGGATGAAATCAGGAGAGCAACATAATCGTTATTTCTCCCCCCAACAGTCCCTCCATCTGTCATCTGAGAGTAACACAGAATCTCGAATGAGAGAAGTAGATCCAGGACTGACTCTTCCTGAGAATTGATCCTTGGTCAGCCAGGGTATTCTAATCGCTTAGAGAAGAATGTGAGCTGGGGCTTTTCTTTAGGGGAAAAATTAGGGCTTTCGATCTGGGATTTGGGTGAAAATTGAGAAACCACAGTTTTCCCCCATAAGTTTAACTAATGATTAATGGCATTACACTTCCGCCATCAAAATTCAGCACATTATTAACCGAACGAAGAAGAGAAAGTGAGAGCAAGAAAAATGAAGACCCTAACCTTGAGATGGATTGTAGCAGGCGGCGGTGCGGCGAGTCTAGGTGAACACGGGTGAGCATCAGAGAAGATCTCCAGAGATTCTCAAGAGAGGAAAATTGAACGAAAATTCCAAGTTTCTCATCGGAGAAAAAAAATAAATCCAAATAAGTTTATTGAATTTAATTAAAAGTAAAAAAAATAGTTGAAAAAAAAAGGTCCTACCGGGAGTCGAACCCAGGTCGCTGGATTCAAAGTCCAGAGTGCTAACCACTACACCATAGAACCAATGACGATGCTATATTGATTAAACAATATATCTATACTGTAAGAAAAGGTGAAAATAGAAAAAAAATATTCCCTCCCTCCCAAAACTACTTTCACACTTTTCTTATTTTGACGTCCCAACTCTTCTTTCACACACCCAAAAAGGAAATATTTTTCACTCACAAAAGTCAACAATATACACTTTTTCTTATTTTATTATTTAACTTTACACTCACTACTTACTTTTCCTTGATTCGCGTGTCCAGGACTACTATGAAAGTAGTTCCGGAACGGAGGGAGTATATAAACAATCAGTTTTGGTTCTGAAGAAGAAATCGACGGAAAAGAAGGCAAAAGAAAAATATATGGCTTATATGCATGCACCTCTAGTGTATTTATAAAAAAATATTTTTATTGTTATTGAAAATTTTCTTTTGTTTAATTATGTTATAAAGTCACTCTATGTTAATTAATATTTTAATATACATAATGATAATTTTTTCGCAAAAACTCAAGTGCATCCAAGTGCATACTATGCACTTAGATTTTGCTTTAATTTTAAATTTAATTTGTTATTTCCAGAAACACACACTACACCCTGCACTATATATTTTTTTGGCAATTGAGATATTAATTATTTTATCTTCGGGTATTATTCTTTGTTATTGGGGTATAATAAGTTGTTCTTGGGGTATTTACTTTGGGGTATTGTGAGTTGTTCTTGGAGTATTTACTTATATTTGTTTTGAGGTATTGTGATTTGTTTTTCGGGTATTGTTATTTGTTCTTCGGATATTGAGAATTGTTATTGGGGTATTTACTTAGACTTGTTCTTGGGGTATTTACTTAAATTTGTTCTTGAGTATTATAATTTGTTCTTGGGGTATTGTGAGTTGGTCTTGGAGTATTGTGAGTTGTTCTTGGGATATTTGTTTAGATTTGTTATTGGGGTATTATATTTTTTCTCTTGGGGTAAAAAAGAAATAGACTCTTCTCTCCCTAACCATTCTTCTCGTCTCCTCCCTATCCAAAGGTTGCGCCACCCCACCTCCACCGCCTCAGACCTCCAACTCATCCACATCAACATCCCCTGCTCCCCCTTCGCAACCAAAACACCCATCTCATGAGCGACAGAGAACCGGCAAGTGGTGGACGGATTCTGGGCGTGCGCGATTGCCAACGGTGGTTGAGCGTCTGTGGTGTAGCGATCGGCAGGTTCCGACGGCAATGAAGATGTGGCTTTCTCTGATTTCCAGCAATACGATGAACAGTGAGATGTGGGTGTACTATGGAGCGATTCTGCAATTGTGACTATGGAGGCTTGATGGCGCAATTGTCAACAGTGATGGGCGACAGTTGAGATCGATTTCCGGTGCAAGACGGTTGGTGCGGAGGCAGTGATTGAGCGATGAGAGATGGTTTCCGATTATTGATGTTTGTAGAGGTTTTGGTGCAGAGAATTGGTTTGTGGTAAATGGTGTGGCAGTAGTGAAGCACCCGGGTGCATATTATGTACCCGGGTGCACATGAGAATCACTCTAATTTTTTTTTGTAATAATAGGATAAATTTTTTTAAAATACATTTGAATTTCACGATGCACCTAGTTTGTAATAGATTTTTTCAAAAGAAAATATATATTCCATATATTAATTAAGAAATAATTTCAAATTGGTACATCTTTTGACCATTATTTTCAAATTGGTACACAAATTTTGCATAATAGAGTAAAAAGGTTGAATCCATAATCTATCAATTTGAAATAACGTTAGAAAATATATATAGATAAATTTTATTAAAATTGAAAAAAATAGAAATAGGTTAGTCATTTATGCACTATTTACCTCGTGTAATTCTGATATATTTTTTTTTACTGAAAAATTATTCTTATTTTTATTTAAAAATCACAATTGTTAAAATTTAACAAGGGGTAACGTTTTAGTAAAAAAAATTTAATACTTTGGTATTTAGGGCTTTGTGGTGAAGGACAGATCCGGAAAGACTAGGAAGTCCATACTAAAATGTTACCACAAATTATGGAACAACAACATAATTTCCTAAACCACTTCTTATGGAGGACTGATTCTAACTTGAAATCTACTCTCAAGAATCTAGTGTTCGGTTCAACTTAGAAGTAGTAATACATTTAAAAAATATTGCAATATAAATTTCTCATTCCCAAAAAACCAATCTTGTAGCACTTCGAAAATCATGCAGTGGTTAATCAGCCAAGCCACATTAACTCTTGACACTTTAAAACAAACAACTCCAAATTAAAAAAAGTTGTCCTATTGAATCAAGAAAAGTGGAAGCTTTATCTCTAAATCACTATAAATTGGTGTGCTTTGTTATTACTATACTTGTTTTGGGTAACTCATATATTTTTCAAGAAAAGCATTGGTGTTGTTGATGCTCCTTCCGTCCCAACTGTAATTTCATATTTGACTTATTTGATCGTCGCACCTCTATTTTCACACACCTAAAAAGAAAAAATTCCACACTCAAAAAAGTTAATAAAATATATATTTTTTTTATTTAATTTTTACACTCACACACTTTTTTCTTCTTGTTTCTTGTGACATCTTTAAGTGTAAAAGTTATTCCAAACGGAGAGATTAGTAGAGAACAACTTACTAAGATTGCATTAATTTGTTGCACTAGCGTTAAAGAATTTATTCATTAAGGGTATGTTTGGTTTAAAAGATAAAATTATATATCTACTCAAAATATAAAATGAGTACAACCAAAACTAATTAATATAGAAAGTTATACGACGGATACACTTAATCATATCATATGGCTACTTTTTAGCTGTGTTTTAAAAAGTGGATCGGACTGGCCGGTCGGACCGGTCCGACCGCTACTCGGAGAGGCTTCCGGGCCGGTTTTACACGTTGAACAGGTCATATATGAAAACGCTCGCGAAGCGCTGAAAAGCGGCGAAATTCGGGTCGGACTGGCCGCTCGTTGGGCCGGCCGATCCGGTGAGTTAGACAATTTTCGTTTAATTAATTTTTTTTACATATTTTAGAATTATTAAATTAATTATATATAAATATATTAAAATAATTTAATAACACCTAATTTGAAGTCATAAGACTCATAACTCATAAGTCTTAACCCTAGATCTAGTTTCTCTTTCACCGTTTCACGATTCAAGAGTCTCCATCTCCACTCTCCAGATTCTTCATCCTCTTCGGCTCTTCCAGGCTTCCAGCCGGCGACCTGCGCCGCCTGTGTCCCGCCTGTGCCCCCGTCTGCGCCCCAGCCTGCGCCTGTGCCCCCGCCTGTGCCCCCGCCTGCGCGCCGCCCCTCCACTTCACGGTCAGGCGTCCCCACCCACGATTCCAGGTAACTAGTAAGAATAAATAAATTATTTTGTAAATATAGCAGTTTGGTGATGCACAGGGCTTGACCAAAATGATGTGATGCTTGTACTCTGTGTTTTAGTTTTGATTAAAAGAAAAAAAAAACAGAGTATTGATTAGTAGAAAAGACAAGTGGGCAGTGGCATGGTGAGTACATAATCTAATTGTCTAACTTTTATACTATTATTATGTTTACATTAAAGTACTAATCAAAGCAATTACATTTCAACTAATCAAATTTATTAAATTTCTCAAATCAACAGCACACTATCAAGGGGTTTTTCATCCATTTAGCCAATGAAGAATTCTTTACCAAATAATCCCCAGCCAATATTTATTATTCTTGTTATTTATTATGTTCTTGCATATTTATTATTCTTGTTATTAAACCTTCAAATTATCATGATTTTTAATTATATTATATTTTGATATATTTTAGATAATGGCGGGCTCTGAATCTACACAAGAACAAGAATCAAGAACTAAATCTGGTAGTGCTCAAAATGTTAGTCAAAAAGTTGATCCCGCATGGAAGCACTGCGAGATAATTGGAGCAGAGGGTACCAACAAGATTATCAAATGTAAGTATTGTGGTAAAACTTATAAAGGGGGAGGAATACATCGCATGAAAGAACACTTAGCACGCAAAACTGGTAATATCATAGGTTGTCCTAGTGTTCCCAATGAAGTTCTTATCCAAATGAAAGGGGCTTTATCTGATATTGAAAAGGCTAAGAAGGAAAAGGCAAATGTGCCAACTATTCATGAATTAGAAGATGAAGAAGAAAATCCAAATTTGCATGTTAGTGGTAAAGAAAAAAAAAGGAAAATGAATACCATAGGGAGCTATATGAAAGAGGGTTCAGGTTCAGGGGTAGATTTGTCTCAACCTAGTATACAAGCATCATGGAATAATAAAGAAAGAAAACATGAAACTGATATGGCTGTGGCTTTATGGTTTTATGATGCTTGTATACCCATGAATGCAGTTAACTCAAGATACTTTAAGCCGATGATGAGTAGAGTAGCATCCATGGGTCATGGGTACACTGGTCCTAATTACCATGCTTTGAGAGTTCCATTACTTAAAGAAGCTAAAACTCAAGTGCATTTTACTATTGAATCTCTTCGATCTAAGTGGTCTGAATCTGGGTGCACTATAATGGGTGATGGTTGGACTGATAGGAGTCATAGGTCATTGATTAATTTTTTGGTGTATTGTCCCTATGGTATATCTTTTATCAAATCATGTGATGTGTCTGATATTGTGTCATTATATCTTGTATTATTCATATATATACCATTAGCAAAGAAAGAAGCAAAAGCAATTGCTCCAGGTATGTTTCATTATATCTTGTATTATTCATATTATTTTATTAATTGTAATGCTTATATTAAAATTTTTGTTAAATGTTAGATGAATGGTGGAGGCTATTTGGCATTGATGCACCACATTTGCAAAATCTTGCCATTAGGATTCTAAGTCAAACATCATCCTCTTCCGGTTGTGAGCGTAATTGGAGTGTATTTGAGCGGATTCATACTAAGAAGAGAAATCGATTGGAGCATGAAAGACTAAATGACCTTGTGTTTGTTCATTACAATTTGCGGCTGAAAAATTGGTATATTCATTTTTATTAATGTTTTTATTATTATATTAGTTATTAAAATTTGATCTTCCTTTTTTATTTGCAGTGGTAAAGAAATGCATAAGACATATGATCCAATTGATTATGAATGCATTGATAAGGTGGATGCTTGGATTATAGATGAAGAGCCAAATGGAGAGCTTGATTATGATGAAATATTGGAAGAACTTGATAATGATCTTGTTAACAATGAAGTACCTGAATCACAAAGAGGTTTGCTATAAATATTTAATTGTATCATTTTTATATAAGTATTACATCTTTTGATTTACAAATTATTTGTTTATATTTTTTTAGGTGATGATAATGTTGACAAAGATATACTCAACGATCATATTGATGTGACAAAGTTCGGACTTGGAAGCATGGGATCAAGCTCTATTGGTGCAAATTTGGATCTATCAGATTAGACCTTACATTTTAATGTTTGCTATTCCTGAATATTGATATTTGGAGGACTTATTTTACATTTGATGTGTTTGATGAACTTATTTAAAATTTGATGTGTTTGGTGAACTTGTTTTAAATTTGATGTATTTGGTGAACTTATTTAAAATTTAATGTGTTTGGTGAACTTGTTTTAAATTTGATGTGTTTGTGTAATATTTGTGAGCTCATTCTACTATTATAATTAGATTGTCAAAATTGAATTTTAGTTTGTAGTATAAGATGTGAATTTATTTCTTAGTAAAATTTATTATAGGATATATAATTTTATAAGAAATATATATATATATATAAATATTTATAATTATATATTACGTATTTATGACGTCATACCGGCTCAACCACTTTAAAAACGGTTAGACCCGGTTGAACCCGGTCCGACCAAAAAATCTAAGGTGACCGGGTTAACCTCCGCTTCCGCTTTTAAAACATAGCTTTTTAGACCATTCTATCAACTTATCTGATCCATCAATCTCAGAATTTGAAAAAATAAAATAAAAATCATACAAATCTCTATATGCATGCATCAGACTCAATTTGTACATCAAATTGCAAGGGCACATCAAATTGATAAGGGCATGCTTTAGAATTTAGCAGTGCATAAACAATATTTGAAAATCTCGATGAATAATATACATTATATTTGTTGTGAATTTTTTTAGGGTGATATTTTACTTTATGTTAGATCAAAACAAGACTTACATAAGAGAACCAAACAAAATCAATACAAGAGATCAAAAAAGATCTATGAAGGAGATCAAAATAGACTTTGGTTGATTTTTAGGTATTTTTCATGACATTTTTATCGGGTTCGCGATTTTAGTAGATTTTTCAGGCTTGTGATCGCATTTTATAGGATCTATGATTTTAATTGACTTTGCCTACTATGCAATTTTTCCTTTTGCCTAATATTCAATTTTTTTTTTTTTTTTTGTATATGATATGCAAAAGCAATATATTATTTTGCAAAAATTGAAATTGTATATATGCACAAAAATAATATTTATAATTAAAAAAAAGTTAGTGATATGCAGAGTCAAAATATTAAGCCCAAAAATAAACAAAACTTGTAAAACATATAAAAGGTCCGCAATAAAATATGAAAACTCGATAATTAAGGATCTACAATACAATTAAATGAAATAAAAATTCAAATTTCAATATTAAATTAAAATAATAAATAATAAAAAATATGCAAAAATTTCTGCAAGTGAAACCTTCACAAATGAAAAAGTCAGCAGTATACTATTTCGGCAGACATAGGCTCCTACGCACAAAAGAAAAAAAAAAGTTATCTGCAATAAATGAATCAATTTGAAAGTTAAAATTTTTTGTGGGTTTAGTGCAATAAAACACTTAAAAGTGTTTGTTTTGATAATTTTTCCATATATTTAATAATTAACTGTTGATTGTTTACAATTTTAAAAACATAAGCACATAACTAAATAATTAAGTCCCACCATCTTAGTGGAATACCCTAAATCTACTTTCCAAATTATCCCTACGTAGTTGGATATAAATTAAATGAAAAATTATTCATATAAGTTTATCATGAAATTATTTTAAAATATAAAAAATTGAATTAAAAATATCAATACTCTTATTAAAAATATTAAAAATAAAATTAATGATAATATATTTTAATGATTATTATATTTTAGCTTTAGTCTTGTATGCATCGGATGCACAGTGCAACTCAAGTGTATTTTTAAAAAGTTGCATTATTTATTATTGAAAAATTATACGTATTATTATTAAAAAGTATATTTATAAATATATATTTTTCAGTAATAGGATATGCAACTTTTCAATAATAATTTGTGTAATTTTTTAAAAATTTAAATCGTACGGAACACTTGGTGCACATGAGACATACTCATTTTTCTACCCAAAGTTTGATACTCATAATAAAATATTTAATACACTTAATCAAATATTTAATATTTTAAAATAATTTTACAATAAACTAACTTATTATTAACTACTTTCATATTAAATATGCTCAAATTATATTCATATAAAATTGTGAACTAGTTATTGAAAATTTTAGTAGAATCGGCACTTGCACTTTAACACCAATAATTGATATAAATTGTGAGCTAATTATTGAAAATTCTAGTAGACTCGACACTTGCACTTCAACCCCAATAATTCATATAAAATTGTGAGCTAATTATTGAAAATTTTAGTAGACTCGACACTAGCACTTTAACACCAACACAGTGATACACCATCCTCTGCTTAAAATAAAGGGCATGTTCCGCACATATCCTGATCCCTTCATCGCGTGGGACCCACAACTCGCAGACCCTGAGGGCAAATTTGGAACAATATATTGCAATTTGCACACTTTTATTAAGGGGCAACAACAATATTTTCCGGGAACGGATACTCTACTGGTTCAATAACCCACACACAATACTGGGCACTAAAACGATATCGTACATAATTATTTTTCTTCTTATTTTGATCAGAATAAAGATAAGGAGGAGATATATGTGGAATTTCAACTACCCATTACTCAACATTCATAATGAAAATATGAAATAACGAAGACTATTTCAAATGTTGAATATTGTGGGGTTCACTAAAAACTGAAGTAATAATTTATGAATGAGAAAATAAAATAATATTTTCAAAAAAAAAATTTGGAAGGGGGACAAAAATTAAAAGTGAAAAATAAATATTTGGAACAGAGGGAGTACATAAAAAAAATTACACCTTGAATATATTAAAATCATATTAAAATTAACAAATCATACAATAATATTTATAAATTATTAAAATAATAAATATGAATATTAAATAATCTTCGTAATTTCATATTGTTGTTGTTGAATTAAAAGTGAAAATAAATATTTGGAACACAGAGAGTACATAAAAAAATTACACCTTGAATATATTAAAATCATATTAAAATTAACAAATCTAATTATAATATTTATAAAATAATAAAATAATAAACATGAATATTAAATAGTCTTCGTTATTTCATATTGTTGTTGAATTATTTCATAGTGGAAGACTATTTCATAGATTGTTGAATTATTCCGATGTTATCTTATATTCCACGTATATAATTTGTTATTTAATATTTTTCATATTAAATAGTCTTCGTTATTTTAATATTTCATATTGCTTTAGTAATAATAAGTCAACATTTGAAATAGTTTTCGTTATTTCATATTTTTATTATGAATGTTGAGTAATGGGTAGTTGAAATTCCACATATATTTCCTCCTTATTTATATTCTGATCAAAATAAAAAGAAAAATAATTATGTACGACATCGTTTTAGTGCCCAGTATTGTGTGTTGGGTTATTGAACCAACAGAGGATCTGTTCCCATATTTTCCCAACTCTAAATAAAATACAAGAAGTTTAGCAAATCCTAGTTGGCCATATCATATAATTATACATATTTACTATTACTGCTTAAAAATATTTACTGATTAATTTTTTAACTGTAATAGTTAATATATATAACAGTAATAATATATAATTATAAAATTAATATTTAAAAGAAGAATTCTAAAAAAAGAATTCATGTGAACTCAAATTCATAAAAGAGTTCTTCTAACTAGGGATTCAACTATTAGTGAGCATATTTTCCCTTTAAAACTGGTTTGAATGTTACTATTTAATTCATTAAAAGATCATTAGTTGTTTATATTATAAGATATTATAGTTTTGAGTGATATTAATATTAGTTGTTTCATCATTTGATATTAGTTAAAAGGTATTAATTGATTCATTAAAATAAACTCCCTTCATCTCAATTTTGTTTTCTCATGATACTATT
>JAPKLY010000001.1:3236216-3300630 GCA_026898435.1 Prunella vulgaris
ATATATATATATATATATATATATATATATATATATATAATAGTAAATTACCTAAATGGGAAGAAATTTCCAAATTTGATCGGTGGGATGGCGGCGGCGGCAATGGGGGAGTCCACGGCGGCGACGGCAGCGGCAATGGTGGAGTAACGATGGAAATCGGCAGAGGGCTGAGCTTCAAGCCATTTTCGCGCAGTGGAGGAGGAAGAAGGAAGAAAGAGGAAGAAAGGGGAGGGGGGCGGGTCGTGTTTGACCTAAATGAGGTTCACAGCGGTTCTAAACCGCTTTAAGGCTCATAGCGGTTCTGAACCGCTTTAATGCTTATAGGGGTTAGAAACCGCTTTCTAAGTTTTTTTTTTTTTTTTTTTAATGTTTAGCGGTTAACAACCGCTTTCTAAGTTATTATTATTTTATTATTTTCGTTTTCACTTAGAAAGCTCAATAGCAAATGAGCTCTCTAAGTGAGCATTTAGAGAGCTCATTTGCTATTGAGCTTTCTAAGTGAAGCTATGCAAAGTCATTTTTGTAGTAGTGAGAGGTCAAAAAATAAAAATAAAAATTTTATATATATATATATATATATATATATATATAGTGGAAAAAAGTTGAGATTGCCCTTAAATCCATTGTTGACCGTATGGAAATGACTAAAGTATCCCTCATGCAGATCGACAGGATATAATTTATAATATCTATGAGTAAAAGTTGCCTTTATTGCATTAATTTTATCACTGCTTTATTCAAATAAAATAAAATCACAAATATATCTGCTGGCTCCCATGATTCTACGTTTATAAATTGGTGGAACTATGATTATATTTCTCATAACATAAGATAGTTACAAAATATCATTGAGCTTGAAAGTATCCTACAAATTAAGATGGCAGGTTTCTCTTCGCATTGGGCTTTGGTATTCGGACTACTTGGTAATTATATATATATATATATATATATATATATATATATATATATCTATTTAGATAATAATTATTTTTATTAGTCTATATATAAATATTTAAATTTTCTATCTGCAAAAAATGAATAACTGCCGGCATTGTTTGTTAGATTTTGATGGACGTTGAATTGTTGATTGAGATTGTATCTTGCATAATCTGGTGTTCATACGAGTTTGCTTAGTTTTTTAATATAAATATGAAAAATTGACATGTGTGCAATCATTATGTTTAATCACGTGCATGTATAGCACATAGAGCTGTCAAAATGGGCCAGCGGGGCGGGGCGGGCCTAAACTCGCAAAAGCCCGCCTTTTGGCGGTGCGGGGTGAGGCGGGCTGAAAATATGGCGGGCCGCAAAAATTCCAACCCAACCCATTTAATGGCGGGTTGCGGGCTTCAGCGGGTCATTTCAATTTTTTCTTTAAATTTTATGACTAATACTTCAACTAAATTTATTAAATAAAATGGTGACATAATAAATGTATAACTAAAATCTCACCACGAGAATCACAAATCTCATAAAGTAAAATTTGTCAAATACAAATCTCATAAAATAAAGTTCACAAAATAAATCAATAATGTTAAAGACATAAACTTAGCACAAACCATATAGTCTCTTAAAATTTATCAATCATTGAGAGGAACACAATAATTTGTTATTTTGTTTGGAAGAAATTAAGAAAATGAATAATAAAAATTTTAAATTTTAAAAATAATTAAAATATCATATAATATGTATATATATTAATGTGTATATATATACATATATAATATATACACACTGGCGGGCTGGCCCGCCCCAACCTACGGCCCGACCCGCCAAACCCGCGACCCAAACGGGCCAGCCCATCTAGGCCCGCCTCTATACGAGCTTAGAAATGTTTGGCCCAACCCTCATTATATTGTGGCGAGGCGGGCTGGCCCAATGGGCTCAACCCATTTTGACGGGTCTAATATTAGCACAACCAACTAGTGGACTCACTTTCAAGCGTACTATTGTTCCACAGGAATTTGCACACTTTTTTATTTGGATGTCCCACACAAATTTGTACACTACTAAAAAAATAAACATTAATTTACGTGCACACTAACAAACCTATACACATATTTACTCATATGTCATTACTTTATATATAAAACACATTTTTCTTAAAAAATGTACCGTTTCGTAGGGTGCAAATTCCTACGGGACGAAGGGAGTGTATGTCAAATTTTTGTATATTACCGACATTAGTTATTTTCTATAAATATTATTTGGTTTTCACCGAGCAATATCACCCATTTTCATTGAATTGAATTATATTAGTTACTATTTTTGTTGAACAATATTATTAATTGATCAATATCAATTACTCCCTCTGTCCCATAAGAATTTGCACACTTTTCTTATTTGGACGTACCACACAAATTTGCACACTACTAAAAAAGGAACATTGATTTATGTGCATACTCACAAACCTATACACATATTTACTTATATGCCACTACTTTATATATAAAACACATTTTTTCTTAAAAAATGTGCCGTCCCGTAGGGTGCAAATTCCTACTGGACGGAGGGAGTATTTAATTTTATTGAATTATCTATTCACATCATATATATGCAAATCTATTTAATTAAAGTTGCTATAATTTTGCAGGGAATATTGTCTCGTTCATGGTGTTTCTTTCTCCAATGTAAGGAAAATTCTTTCATTTTCTCAATAATTAGTACGTAACAAAATAAGTGCAATTAATATTATCATGTTGACAAAATAGAAGTAATTAAATGAATTGAATTTTCAGACCAACATTCTACCAAATCTACAAGAAAAAAACAAGTGAAGGTTTCCAATCAGTTCCATACGTTGTTGCTCTCTTCAGTTGCATGCTGTGGATATTCTACGCTTTTCTCAAATCAAACACCACTCTTCTCATTACTATTAATTCTGTTGGCCTTCTTATTGAGACTATCTACATTTGCTTCTATCTTTTTTACGCACCAAAGAAGTCCCGGGTACGTATTAATTTTGATATATATATATATATATATAAGTCTCCTATGCACCAGTTACACGGTGCAACTCTAGTTCATTTTTAAAAAGTTAAACAGTTCATTTTTCAGTATTAAACTGTTTAACTTTTCAGTTATAAACTGTTTAACTTTTTAAAAATGAACTTGAGTTGCACCATGTAACTGGTGCATACAAGACTAATCCAAATATATATATAATTAATTAATGTTCGTATCTTTAATTAACATATGTCACGTGTTAATTAATTATTTGATATATATGCAGGTACAAACCCTTAAGCTGCTTGTACTCCTTATAGTTTGTGGGTTCGGGTTTATAGTTCTCTCGACTATTTATCTTGTGAAACCGTCTCACCAAACGATGGTTGTTGGTTGGATTTGTCTAGTGTTCTCCCTCTGTGTGTTCATTGCTCCATTATGCATTGTGGTATTAAAATTTATTTTGGTTCCGCAAATTTTGCCTTTGGTAAAAATTCCAAAAAAATTTATAAGTTTTCAATTTAATTAATCTCAATATATATATATATATATTCTTAATTAATTGTTGGATTAATTTTAATTTGTTTTGTTTTTGCAGCGACGAGTTATAACAACCAAGAGCGTTGAGTACATGCCATTTCTTCTATCATTCTTCCTTACACTAAGTGCCGTCATGTGGTTTTTCTACGGTCTTCTAATCAGAGATTTCGTCGTCGCTGTACGTAACATCAAATTCCTAGCTTCCTCAAATTAAAATTTTATATTTTAGTAATTTCTTTAAATTTTGAATTATATATATATATATATAGTTGCCAAATGTGCTGGGATTCAGCTTTGGAGTGGTCCAGATGCTGCTCTACTTAAAGTACAAAAATGGAGACAAAAACATTAATAATGAGGAAAAGCAGCAGCTTCCTGAAGATATAGAGAAGCAAGTTGTGGTGTTGGAGGACCAAATTATTGAGATTGTGAAGTTAAGTGACAAAATTGCAATTGCTAGCTGATCGATGTACCTCAGAACCATGCCAGCTAGGAGGGTTTTTGATCACCAACTGTTAATATACATATGCATGTATATATGTATTATTTATTGGGCCCCACCCCACTTGTGTGCATGCACCTACTAATTGTAATGTGTTGTGTATTCCTCTTTAAATGTATATATATATATTGTGTATTGTTTTGAAAGTATATATATATGAGTTAATTTAGCTAATTTAAATTTTATACTCTTTTCCTTTTGCAATATTTCATAATAAGTTTCACACTCTACAAAAAGATATATATAAAACATTCTCACAATATCTATTTTAATTCAAAAAAGGAAGAATTTTACATGAGAACTCAAATTTTAAGTTAAGTGTCTCATAATTTTTGGATTATTCATTTTTGTCTCATTTTTGCCGAAAAAGTAAAAATAATGTCATTTTTTGTCATGCACGGTGCACGTGATGATTGAATTTGGAACTTTCTGGTACCCTTGATGATGATTTTATTTATTTTTCTACATCATTGAAACACTGATAAAAAATAATAAAATATCAGTAAACATGCCGGAAATTTCCAAATTCAATCATCACGTGCGCGCCGTGCATGACAAAAAATGACATTTTTTCACTTCTTCGGAAAAATTTGGCCAAAATTGGACAACCCAAAAAATTATGGACCAAAATTTATGAGTCAAAATTTTTAGGATAAAAAATAAAGTGAACATTCAATAAATTATGGGACCAAAAATATTTTTTCTCCATTAACACTATTATTTTATGATATAAGTTAAATAATGTGTTATAGAAATGATATTTTCATTAGATACTTTATCAATATAGTTGCGTATCTAATCAAATTTTCCTAATAAAGTCCTAATTGGCCAAAAGAATGGCAAAATAATGTTACCAAATTTGTTCCTCTATTTGTTTACTTATCAATTTAGTTTCTTATATACTCCATCTGTCCTACATGAATATGCACACTTTCCTTATTCGGACGTCCCACACAAATTTGCACACTACTAAAAAAGAAAACATTTATTTACGTGCACACTCACAAACCTATACACATATTTACCCATATGTCACTACTTTATATATAAAACACATTTTTTTTAAAAAATGTGCCGTCCCGTAGGGTGCAAATTCCTACGGAACGGAGAGAGTATTACATTTTTGCCAAGTAGGGTGTAACTTGCGCATTTATATCATGCTTATTTTAATTGGGGTCATTGTCAACCAACTAGGACTTAGATTTTGATTAGATATAAGACTAAATTGACAAAATAAATAAATAAATGACCATTTAATAACAAATAAAAATATAAAGAAGAATTTAGTTTAAATGCCTTGTAAAAATCTACTCATTTTGTACATGCAAGTTGGATTGCAGATCCTTATCCTTTTATCAAAATTTAATTTATTGAATACACCTGATCATATATATATAATTTATATATATTACACGCTAAATATATGCAGCTGAATTTAAATTATTGTTTAAGATTTACTTAGTCCGAATACTATATGCTTAATGTGGTGACCAGAATAATACGATTTTGGACCTTCAAATCGGGGTCCACCGGAACTCGGATTTATCGCCAAATGAGCCGGATTTCTCTAATGTAATAGTGTAGGTCTTTTATGATTTAATGTAATAAGTCCATTTAGAATGAGCTTGACTTTTATAGTTGGACCTCTATAAATAGAGGGTCTCCTCCTCATTTGTAAGGGACTGGAACACGATTAATGAGATAATACACACACAGGCTAGGGGCGCTTTTTGGAGCACTCAAAGCCATATTCAAGGGAGGAGTTTTTAAACTTCTCCCGCAGTGCTGTTGTTCATAGGTTATGCTTTTATATTTATTGTTTATTATCCGGTAATCGGGGATACCCCTATAGCCACATAAATCCGCCCATATAACCCGATAAATCGGTAACAACACTTAAAACCTACTCATATATACTTATAATATTTTGAAATTCTGTTAAAAGAAGAGTATACTTAATTTATATGTCTGCTTAGATTGAATTGTCAAAAATTATGATATGTATATATTAAATATAATATCTGAAGTTCCTTTTGATTTAATTATATTAAAAAAGCAATAAAGCGTATAAATTTTATTTTGATCATCATCTTTAATTGCTTGACCACATATGAAAATTAAAACTTTGAAATAAATAAGCAAGAAAAACAAGAGGTTTGACGTCATATAATTATCATTTGTGCCAGTGGCATTCTTTTCAGTACCTTTGGTAAGTGGATCGCCCTATTAGCAAACCTTTTAATGCTGTCCTAAAGCTAAAGCTAGCGCAAATATCTTGTCTAACTCCAAGTCGAAGATATATCCAACAATTAATTCTTCAAGAATTATTCCATGTATTTTTAAACATAATCTTCACTTAAGTTTTTATATTATATATATATATTATAAAATATCATCGTATATATAAGCTTGGGAAAACTTGGAAACAAATAACAAAGCATCTACTACTTAGACTGAAACATTGTGAGTAGAGCTGTTACGGGTGTAAATGTGTCAAGCCGACTCGCAATCTACTCGTGCTCGACTCGTAAAAAGATCGAATTCGACTCGAACCAAATCGAGTCGAGCTCGAGCTACTCGAGTAGCTCTCGAGTTCGAGTTTATAAATACTCAGCTCGAGAGGCTCGCGAGCCTAATCGAGCTTGCATAATATTTAATATTTTTCATTAATTCGAGTCGAGCCGAGCTTGAATTTTAGACAAAAAAGAGCTAAAATATATTTAATATTTTATTTTATTAAAATAATAAAATTGTCGAGTCGAGCTCAAGTTTGTCGAGTTCTTAGCCGAGTCGAGCTCGAGCTAAAAAAATCAAGCTCGATCGAGTTCGAGTCGAGCTTCGAGTATTGCTTTCGAGTCGAGTTCGAGCTCACCATTACTCGGCTAGACTCTATCATAAATTTACACCCCTAAGAGCTGTTAAATTGACCTGGCCGGACCAATATACGATCGGTCTACGTATTGAGCTGCGATATTTTTTCAGCTTAAGGTTGGGTCGTCCCGATTATCTACGAATAGTTTATTTCAAGTTCGTCCTGATCCTGGACGGGCTATCGGGTGAAATTGATTCAATTCCTTTTTTTTAATATATCACTATATATTGTATTTGATTTTTATATTGACTTCATTAATAAGTAGGGATGTAAACGAGCCGAGCCGAATACTATCAAGCTCGAGCTCGGCTCGTTTGCTCGGTTATAGGCTCGAGTTCGGCTCGAGCTCGAGTTCGGCTCGAGCTCGATTCGAACTCTAATAATTGGGCTCGAGCTCGGCTCGTGTATAAAATTTTAAGCTCGCGAATAGCTCGAGCTCGGCTTGTGAAATATTCGTTAACTAAATAAACGAGTTAGCTCGAGCTCGGCTCGAAAAAAAGCTCGTTTGCTTAGTTTGAGCTCGGTTCGAAAAAAAAGTTCATTTGCATAGTTCGAGATCACCTCGAAAAAAGCTCATTTTCATAGTTTGAGCTTGGCTCGAAAAAAGCTCGTTTACATAGTTCGAGCTCGACTCGAAAAAAGCTCGTTTGTATAGTTTGAGCTCGGCTCGAAAAAAAACTCATTTGCATGGTTCGAGCCTATTCGCGAGCTTTCGAGCCGAATACCATAAAGCGCGAGTTCGGCTCGATAATATAATCGAGCTCGAATTCGGGCTCGAGCTCGGCTCGTGAAATTTAACAAACAAACTCAAACGAATATTTTTCGAGCCGAGACTCGAATAGTTTGCGAACGGCATGACTCATTTACATCCCTATTAATAAATAATTTGGTATATAAATACTACTCAAGTAGTGATAAATTTTTATTTAGTTTACTTATAACAATTCAAAAATTTAATTTAAACTCAAATTTCTAAATAATATTTAAATAATAAAAATTCAACAATCCTTAATAAACTCAAATTCACCCAAATAAATTCAAACAACAATATTCTAACAATCTTTAATAAATTCAAATCCAAAAAAATAAAATCAAGTTACTGTTAAAATGGGTAAACAATTTTAATTTTGATTTGATTCACAATTTGTTTTGTCTGTCTTAACTCTTAAGGGCTCATTTGGTTCGTAAGATAAAAATATCTATCCGTTGAAAACATGCATATTTTTTACGGATAAATATTTTTATCTTACGAACCAAATGAGCCCTAAGTGAAATATTTTAACGCTAATTCAATTTTTTAAGTATTAAATTAAAAAATAATACTATTGGGGATTATTTATTTCAAAATTGTAGTTAATTTAACTTCGAGACATTTTTTAATATGAGAATATTTATTAATAGAGTTTAAATCACAAATAGTTTCAGAATTATTTGACAAAATAAATGTAGTCCCAAAGTTACCTCTTTACTAGGTTTAGTCCCATATTTTCTAATAATATTTAATTTTAGTCCAAAAATTAAAATTTTATTATATTTAGTCTCAAATTTTCAGATAAAATTCAATTTTGGAAGATAATAGTGGTGAACAACTCAAAAGGAGGGGCGTGGGGGAATATATCCGCTTCCATAATAATAATACTCCATCCGTCTATTAAAAGTATATACTCTTTTCTTATTTGTTCGTCCATCATAAATATGCGCATTTTTTTATGAAAATAATTACTTTATTTATAAATGGATTTAAAAATACACATATAATATCTTTATTTTATTTATTTTTTTAATTCCCGTGCTCATCACTAAGTGCAATTTTGTATATGATGGATGGAGTAATAATTAAAAAGTGAATGACGGATGAATGATTGTGCATTGAAAAATTATGTTCGGAAAAAATAAAATATGTGCATTATTATATGATGCGATTTTTATAAGATAGAGTAGGTCCCCCTTGCAATATTGCACGGTGCAATATATGCCAAAAAAAGAAAATTTTGAAAACTCGCGTGTCAATAGGGTCAAAATAAAAAAATTCGTGGATCTTGAACGGGTCGGGTCGGATTTGGACAATTTTCAAATTTTAGGATTTTCGCTTCAGGGCAGTTGGTGATACTGTATGAGTAAATTTATGCTACTATAAGGTCAAATGTGTACTAATATAAGAACAAATGTTGTTTTTTTTACATATATTCATTTGTTTTTCTAGAAAACAAACATGTTAATACAATGTAAGATCAATATGTGTATTGTTATAAGAAAAAATATTCATTTTCATAAATATTTATTGATTTTTATATAAATTATTATTTTTAAGATGTAGTAGCACATATTTTGTTTTACAGTAGCACACATATGTTCATGTGGTATACATTCTGAGATTTCGATAAAATTAATTTTTAAGATGTAGTAGCACACATATGTTCATGTGGTATACATTCTAAGATTTCGATAAAATTAATTTTTTAAGATGTAGTAGCACATATTTTTTCTTATAGTAGCACACATATGTTCATGTGGTATACATCCTGAGAGTGGCGAGATAATAACACATGTAAGATATTATTACATTAACAACATATTATCAACATAAAATTAATAATAAAATAAAAAATAAATTAAGAAACACATATGTCTTCTTGTAAAAATAGTAAAATACATATTATTTTTATAGTTACTTTAAAAGTACGAAAAATTAATTTTTTAAGATGTAGTAGCACACATTTTGTCTTACAGTAGTACAAATATGTTCATGTGGTATATATTCTGGAAGTGGCGAGAATTTTCCTTAAAAATTTTATTGGATCCGCGAATTTTTATTTGGGGATATTGCACAGGTCGGATATGGTGTAATATTGCATACGAGTTTTTGTGTATAAGATATACAATCTTGCATTAAAATCCCATTTCACAAATGAGGTTTTGGAGATTAAATGGTTTTTGAAATGGTTTTAACAATTGAAATCCCAATCAATATTTTTCCAGTAAATTATTTGTGGCGTTTGCAAAGTGCTTAGTGTTATTTAGAGTTTACAACACATCAAATTCTTTGATAACAATCCATAGAAAATTAATAGAGTAATTTTACATGAAATATGTAAAATTCTCCCTCACCGGAAAGTAGGTGATGGAGACGAGATCGTCCTAGCGATTAAGGTGATTTAGAGAATCAAAATATTTAGAAAAATAATATTGAATTATTCTATTTTCTTTATTGTTAAGAATTTTATTGATTTGATAAAATTTTGTTTGTACTGTTGTTTCAGGTATTTACAGAGGTGTTATTTGTACATGTCTTAAGCAATTGATGATTGATATTGAAAATATTGAATTATTATTCCCTTTGATAAATAAATTCGATTTCGTCAAATATTACTGTTATGCATACATACTATTACTATTATAAAATTAAATATATTTTTATAACAGTTATAGTATGCATATTTGCATCACATTAATAATGATTGTAATCCCTCCGTCCTGTATAAATATGCACCTTGTGTCGGGCACGAGAAATAAAAAAAAAAGTAGATAAAGTGACCATACTGTAAGATTCAAGTATGAATAAAACAATTATTCGTGTAAGTGATAATAAAATGATGAATTTCATAAAATGAATGCACATATTTTTTGTGGACTGACAAATAAAAAAAATGCACACATTTTTAGCAGTCAGAGGTAGCAAGAGACCTACTCATTCCCCTCTCAAATTGTTTATTCTTATTCTAACATTCAAAAAGTGTATCACGCAATTAAAAAGTTAATCACGTTTGCATATAAATCCTAATATTCTCAAAATCAATGGATAATACGCATATAGCGTCGTGCTTCCGCCTCCATCACTAGACCTCACTTTCAACACTTTAGATCAAGGGTAACTAGCACTCCTAGCACAAGATCATGACATAGCAAGATTACTACTACACCATTTTAAACCTCTTAACAGTATGAATTTAAATAAGATGTTGTACCACCATCCAATGCACTTCTGCCTCCATTGGATGTGATTTGAATTCTTCACAAATCTCAGATATTTTTTCACAACCATTGGATTGAACGTTAATCAATGAGCATATATTTGATTTGGATGGTTTTGTACTGCCCCACCAAAATTCTATTGAGCAAGTCTACTGTACAAAAGATACACCTTATTTATGAAAAAGTTATGTTGCACAATTAAGTGTGTTTTGAAAAAGTTATTCCGACACTATATAATTTAACGTAGAACGACATTAAGTATAAACAAATATAATTTTTCAGTAACACTGGAACCGACTTCTAAAAAATACATATAAATTGCATTGTACGCGTTGATGTACACAAGCTAAGTCTAATCTATAAATACGTCAAAACTAACCAAGCATACCATCTTCTCCAAAAGTAAAGCAACTAAAATCAAAATCTCATCATAAAATGCATTACTAATGTGTCAAAAAGATTCATCCTTCCAATGGATAAGCACACAATGCATAAGCTCAAAATTTGATTTATAAACTTAGTTGCTTCAAATCAATGCAATGAGTGACTTCTAGTCTTTCATAGGCAATACTTGGTTTGGAACAACCTTCGAAATTTAAATTCCTGAAAATGAAGATAATGACTATGGGATGGCTAATACTAAAAATTCATCAAACATCGTTTACCAAGGTGTTAATTCAAAAATACCAAAGCTTAGATGAATCCTTCTATACCATGCAGACAGACATTAGCAAAAGAATCATAACTTTATGTAGGAATAATATTTTCGAGCACTCGTAAAGTCACCTGAAATTTTTGTGTTGAGTAAATACTGAACGAGCGAATAGCATAGCATCGGAATTACAAGACTTTGAGTGATGGCAGTGAGAGCTTAGCATACGTGGATGTCCTCCTTGAGCTAAGTACCTCCAAAAGCTGCTTTGCCTCCACCATTTTCGAATTCTCAACCAGCACATTAATAGCTTTCTGCATGACATCTCTGGCAATCCATTTCTTTAGACCAAGAGACTTGTGGCACAACTCCAAAGCAAAATCAGCATCATTCTTGAGACAAGCAAATTCAATCAGTGATGTGAATGTGAAAAAAATCGGGTCGAGTTGGAGCTTCAGCATCTCTCTGTACCATTTCTTTACTTCCTCAATGTTGCCTTCTTTTATGAAGCCTTTGATGAGCACACCATAGGTGTAGTTATTGGGCTTCAGCCCCTTCTCCTCAACCTCATTCTGCAGTAATTCTACAGCATCTGATATCCGATTTTCGTTCACTAAACCGTTCATCCTCGAGTTATAGCATCTCAAATCAGGGACGACATTCTTCTCTCTCATCGAGTTCCAAACCTTCTCCCCCTCTGAAAATTTGCCCCTGCCATAGAATGCAACCAACAGAGTGAAAAACGTGATGGCGTTTGGGACGACGTCGTTCTTCTCCATTTCTTCCAGCAGGGAAACGGCCTTATCTAGCAAATCCATTTTGCAGAACGCTTTCATGGCTGTGGTGTAGGAGATGACATTGGGCTCTATGGATAGTTTCCCGGGAAATTCTTGGAAGATCTCGATGGCTTTGCTGAAGATTTGGGAAGACAAACAGGCGGTCATGAGCGCATTAAAGGAAAGAACGGTGCGGGGGCAATTTAAGTCAGGCATTTCGTCGAACAGGTGGAGGGCGTGGTCCAGCATCTTGGCTTCGCCGTAGAGACAGATGAGGCGAGCAGTGAAGTGCTCGTTTTGGATATCGGGGTACTGCTTTTGGTGATCGAGAATGTCGTGGATGTACGAGGTGTGGCCGGCTTTCGCGAGGCGGCTGACGGTGGTCTTGTATATTAGGCGTTTGGCACGGAAGCCGCTTTTACTTGAGGCTTTTTTGAACTTGTTGACAATGTTTTCATATTTTCCTACAGTGGTGATCTCGACGGCGGTGGCGGAAGTTGCGGCGGCGGCGGTGGGGGTGGATTTCTTTAAGAAAACGTTGAGGAGGCTGCTGCTGGGAGAAGAAGATGCTTTCTCCGTAGTTGTACGAGAAACGGGGGATATTCCGTCAATGGTGGAGGTTACGACGGCGGCCGTATAGGTGGGTTTCTGGGAGTAAATGCGGCGTAGCCGGCAGAGAGAAGAAGACGCCATAGCTGTAGTATGTCGTGAAGAGTATGAAGGAGAATAAAAATCGAAATTTTAATTAATTTGATTTGTTCAGTTTAGTTTAGTTGGGCCAAACTCGAGCTTTGGTAATAGTCCATTTAGCTTCGTCCCAAAAGGCCCAAAACGAAAATTAGTTCATTTGCTCATATTTAATAATTTTTTCTATAAAGTGGATATTAAATTTATGTTAATGCCAAATTCGTACGCTTTAAATAGAAATTAAAATAACACATTTTTAAAAATATATATTATACATATATATAAAGTAGTGTCATGTAGATAAATATTTGTATAAATTTATGAGCTTGGACGTAAATTAATATTTTTTTAGTAGTATATAAATTTTTGTGTGATATCCAAAACAAAAAAAATGTGCAACAACCATTTTGATGAGGATGCACACAACTCTCTCTCAAATTCTGCTACACTGGTTGGTTCCTTTGGGCCTACTTCAAATGTAGGAGAGGGCCACCTTGGGCCTTGTGACGACAAAATATATTTGGCAATTTTTTGAGGTAGGCCCATTTGCATATGGGCCTCGTACATATAAAAATGATGGGCCTTGTGCCTTACACATTGATTTGATTCATTTGATTATCTATTATTATTTCATCAATAGTTATATTCGTTGATAAATCCATTTGTGTATCGCTTCAGAATATTGATCAATTTTCGTACTGCGATGTCCTTGAAGTCACGTATCGTGTGATGTTTGTTTATTTTACTTTTTCTGGAGATAATGTCCGTGCTATCGCCCCTCCTCTAGTTCTTGAGATAAGGACTCGTGCAGATTCAAGGATTAATTTTTAAAAGCGGAAGAAAATGATGGAGATAAGGAGTGTATTTAGTTATTTATTATAAATTATATTTTATATAGTTTAGAATTTCGATTAGGTTTTTAATTAATTGTTAGTGGATTAGGCTTTTAAAACTTTAAATAAGAGTCTCAAAATCAAAGTAAGGGAGTTGAATTTATTAATGAAAAAAAAAAGAGTTTTATCTTAATATCTCTTTTACAGTATTCTTGTGAGAATCAACGTATTTGAGAGTACCATTTTTTCCGAATATTCTTAAAATTAATAAAAATAGTGTATTTCTTAATGTTCTTTTAGGATATGTTTGTTTTGGGACTAGCACGGATGGACGTAGGACTTTGCGATTACGTCTCTACACGAGTTTGAGATGTAACATCCGAATTTCACATCCCAATCTCAATCCACACTTAAAAATACCTATTAAACCTATTATTACTCTTTCCAACACAACACTCATAAAATACCTATAAAATCAATCATTATCACACTTTAATTTGACATAAAGTAACATTCTACCCTACTAAAATCCCAAAACAAACACACACTCTTACTATTCATCAAGGTTTTCACATCTCAGGATTTCAAAGTCATAACTTCCCACAACCCCCTTAATCCCAAAACAAACGTACACTTAATGATTCATCTTTATTATACTCCCTCGCCGCCTACGTTTTATTCTTAGAATGTGACACTGAATTTACACTTTCAAAAACCAAATACTTTCATAATTTTACAAAAAAAACAAAAAACAGAGTATGGATTTGTTTTAAATCCAAAAAATTAATGTATTGTATTTATATATAACTAAACTGCAAACATGTACTTAAACCAATTAGTTAAAGAAATCTGATTGTCATGTTAGTATCAAGTTGTCGTCAAGGACATGAGATCTTGAAATGTAAAAAATGAATAACAAAATATATAATATAATTAAATTTAAACAATCATGACTATATTATTAAATAAAAAAATCGAAATGTCGCAATTGACAGAACTCCCGGGCAATTTCTTGGTCAGTTGACAAGTTCACCTTTTCTCTCTCTCTCTTTTCTTCCTAAAATAGCTGCTGTCTATATATACTTTTTAAAATCTTTAAGATTTTTTTTTTTTTTTTCAAAATGTTCCAACAAGTAAATCTTTATGAATGGATTTAACTAGATATGTTAGGAATGCGTTGGATCCCCAGTGGGGATCTCATTGACACAATATATCAATAAACAAAATTTTATTTATTTATTTATTATTTTCATGTATATTTTGGCATCATTAAAATATGAGGATTATTCTACATCAACAATTATATATCATATCGTGTAAATCAATATTTTTATATCACCAATAATCTAATTATATCCTTCAACTTTGTAGAACAACGCAATTTAATTAATTGGACATCTTAAATGTTACTGGTGCACAACAATTAAGATTCTTTACTTTAAAAAATTTGGACTGATTATACTAAAAAAAATATGCTAATTATATTGAAAATAGTGAGTTGATTACATTAAAAAGTTTACACTATTAAATATAAACTATCTCAATTGTTAAGTGATTTCACCGTGCATCAAATACACAAAAGTTTTTTTTTTTTAATTAAATGAAGGATATTTCTATGAGTATAAAACCCATTTATATTATTGCCTATAATCAAAGGAACGATTACTTGATTAGAGTATTAGAGCAACTCCAACCCAGCGCTATGCGCTAGAGTGGAGATGAATTTTACCTTCAATGCAGCGTTACAATTCAGCGCCACAAGAGAGTTGTGAACAGTGTCGCGCTGATTCCAACGCACACTTTTCACCCGCGCTAGATTTTTTTAAAAAATAATTTTATTTATGTAATATTTTGTAATACTTTTAAATTTAAATTGTAATATTTTTAGGTTTAAATTATAATTATAGAAATTAAACTTATTAAAAATTAAAAAATATATGTAGCGCAAAATGTAGTGCGAACCGTTGAAAATGAATTTCAAATTTTGTGTCACTCTAACGCGAACTCTGCGCTAAAATTTCGCAAACAGTTGGAGATGCTCTTACAATTGCCACCAGAAACTTATATATATACAACGATGTATATGTAAAATACTTTTTCCATTTTCATTAAACACAAGCATGTTAATTTCTATCGGTAATCAATTGACCATTCAAGAGACACAAGAGTAAAAAGTAATATTCCCTTTGTTTCACAGGAATTAACACACTTTTCTATTGTAACAGATAAAATTGTTTGAACTCGTGTGAATTCAATTTTTCAAATATCATTCTTTCGTATACACATTATCACTATTATAAATATTTATTATTACTATTTTGTATGCATTATCACTGCTAAAAATTAATTTTAAAAAAATAATTACAATAATAATAATATTAAAAAAATTATAGAAAAAATACATCTAGCTCCTCCACTCAGTGCATTCGTTAATGTTCTTCCATGGCGTGTGAGGTACAAAATGAGAAGGGAACGTCAAAAGCAGTCAACGTTTTGTCTGACATAAAATAAATTTCCAATTTGATGAAAATCGCAACTCCTCCTTCCTGTATCAGTGCATCTTTCAATAGTATCATTTACTTTTCTGGAACGTGGATTCCCTGTTTTGATGATAATCGCAAATAGTGAGTTGTCACATGTGATTATAATTTAGGGGATTTATATATTGATTCATGATTATATTTATAAATTAATTTTTAAAAAAAATTATAGATGTATAGTTTTTTGTAAAAGTATAATTTTTTTTTGTATAGAATCAATTGTAATTAATGTTAGTTTTTAAAATTATTTTGTAATGTTTCTATATTAAATAAATAAACTAGTTCAAAAATACATTCGTCTCAATATAACTTTTTTCTATTTTTTGTTTTTTATAAAAATAGTTTATTTATTAATTATATGACTAAGTCATATTCTACAATAATAGAGTATGAGAATATCTCAGAATGTCTTTTTAACTAATTTTAATCTAGGAATGTATATATAACTAGCTCATATATACCGTGTGTTACAATTATTGAAAACATATATATCATATTACTAATTTCACATTAAATAATTTAAATTATAATTTAATTTGATTAGTTTAATTCAATCATGCACATTTTTATTTTTTAATATTAGAGGGTCTAGACGGAGCTAAGTTGGCGGGATCTATTTTATAGAGCTTTGTTCCCTCTTTAAATCTCTCTCTAAACTTTTCCCCCTCTTTAAATCTTGTTTAAGTTCTTTCTTGTTATTGTATTTTTTGTAGTGGATATTGTGCTTATCATATATACCGTGCAACTCAAATGCACTGAACAGTAACGATAGGACAATCTCAATCAATCGGCCGAACCATCTCACCGTACAAGTTGGGGGACGCTATACTTATGAAGTGCGGCGCATTGATTAGAGGGTGAGAAAAACACAACACCTAAACCTAAATTATAAGGAGAAGATTGCATTGTCTATATATATCGTAGAAACAATTAAAAGGCTACTTTTGCATAAACAGTACTTGTTCTAAAACATACCAATACTTTCGACTTTTTGAGAAATAAAATGCAAAAGAACAAATAAACGCGATGGATTGCTTGATAATAGTGCAATCTATGTAATGTACTATACCTAACTCGAATCAGTACTTAATTTCTCCATATTATTAGCTAGCATGGATGAGACGACGACAAAATTATTTACTTACGTGCGATGTTTTCGAGCTTATATGCATGTATGTACATTAATTAACCCAAAATATACAATGATTGTGGATTACATATTTACTTAAGATATATATGCAAAGAAAGCTAAGATGATCTCTAACGAAATTTGTCCAGTAGCTAGCTTATGGACGAAAAAATTATTTTATGGTAGCTAGCTAGCTTGCTTGGATCTTGATCCACGATATAACTTTTTTTTTAATAATGATATTATTATATTAATAAATTCAATAGCTAGTGGATATCGTCATTCTCAATTAATGTAATTAACATTTCCCAACTCGAAATGTGTTTGTGATGGGTTCATGAATGCAGTATATAACTTTCAAATTTTAATTTTCGTCCTGTAATTTTACTTTTTTTTTTATTTTGGTCCTATTAACTTTCAATTCTTGATTTTTGTTTTGTAACTTTATCTCCTTTTGATTTTGGTCCTGTGACACCCCGATTCATGTATAAAAGAGGTAAATTTATAGGATCAAAATCAAAAGGAAGTAAAGTTACAAGACAAAAATAAAAAATTGAAAGGTAATAGGACTAAAATAAAAAAGAGGTAAAGTTACAACATGAAAATAAAAATTTGAAAGTTAACTTACAGGACAAAATAAAAAAAAATCCCTAAAAAAATTGCGCTTGAGTTTGCACAACTGTCGATTTACGTATCTGTGAATATATTTAGAACGATATTATATATGTTTACAAAATATGTAAGAGAAAATCATGTGGCTAAATTGTATTTTAACCACATTATTCCAAAAAAAAAAATAGCCATCTTAAAATTTTGCGATTCCTTCAAAAAAAAAAGAGAATTGCGATTTTGCATCCTACACGGAAATACAAGAGAATTGTGAAAGATTTTTTTGGGAATTGACATCATTAGTGATCACAATGCTCAAAGTAGAAAAAATAGGATCTCCAGGTGTGTAGTTTTTTCACATTCTCTCTGCGTATTACATTCTGAGGCCCGCACTAAAAGATTTACAATTTAATGTGGGAATGTATTAAGGTATCCCACATCAGTAGTGAATGTGGCCTTCGATGGGCTTATGAGCATGGATAATCCTCTCACTTAATTACAACCTGGATTTTAAGTATTGAGTTAGACCTTCATACATGGTATTAGAGCCACCTCTTTACTTGGTGTGTGGATCCACCTGTGGAATCACGTGTCGAGCCTGATGAGCCTCTCACGTGAAGGAGGATATTAAAGTATCACTCATCGGTAGTGAGTGTGGTCTTGGGTGAGTTTATAAGTCTGGACAATCCTCTCACTTAGAACCCGAGTTTTACGTGTTGAATTAGACCTTCATACAAAATGATTTGGAATTGCTAGGAATTGAAATCATTAGTGGTCTAAATTCTTTAATTCGATACTAAAAAGTTTCAAAATGTGGGATATTTATGTAAACACTTATCAAAATGACTAAAAAATTTTTGGGACATTACATGGCTAAAAAAGAATTTAGACAAAGCAAAAGTGGCTATAATTTTTTTTTCTCAATATGTAAATGTAGGACAATCGTAAAATTTACATTACATTTCAACCAGATTCGGGTTTAATTGTTCTATATTTACATAACTTTGCTATTTAGATCGACAAATTTATTTTAAACATAGCTCCCACTGGCCTAAAAAAATCACTCAGATTCCATTTGGATGGATGGATTTGAAAATGAATGGATGGATTTGAAAATGAATGGATTTAAACAAAAATAATGTAAGAAAACATACATTTTAAGTTGGGAATTATAATGAGATGGAAGAGAAGGGAGGAAAAAAATAAAGAAAATGAGAGATGAAAAGGGGTAGAGGGGAGAGATTTCAAATGACATGAGTTTGAAGAGGATTTAGAAATTCACCATTTTAAACATAAAATGGAATCTAAGTATTTACAAATTTATGGAGAGGATGATTATTTGTGTATGAAATCCATGGATTTGAAATCCACTCATCCAAATGGAGCGAAGAGGGAAACTCAAAAGAATTAGACACAAGAGTTGCACGAATGAATTAAGTCCAATTAAGTTGTCATGTGTATTATTGATGGTGAGTTGGGAGGAGATGATTGGGCGTGGAGGCAGTACCAGAATTGGTATTGGTGAATATCTAGGGCTCATCCATGGGAGCATCAAAGAGTGCCAGAAACTGAAGTATGAGTTGTAACCCTTAAAGCCCAATTGGCCATGGGTGGGTGACACGTCAGAAAGGGGCCTTGTAGGCCCCACTGGTTTTAGGCCCTCTCCCAACACTAGTGATATTATAATGGGAAAAAGAAAGGAAATTACCCAAACTAGGTTAAATGGGGGCTAACATAAAGCAATTTCCCTTCTGATAAAAACTGCACTTTTTTGAATCCCTAACAACTGTAAAGATAAAAGAATATTTCAACCCCTACCTCCCACCACTCTTTTTTTTAAATGAAACATAGACTTAATTCATTCCTCTCTCTATATAAATGGATGTCTTCTCCCCCATTCATACTCACACTTCAAATTAGCATTTCATCACATCTAAGTTTAGTAGTTGAAATTCTAAATTATGATGAACTACTTGGATTTTACCTTTGGTATTTTAGGTATAATTAATGCATATTTCTCTCTCTCTCTCTCTCTCTCTCTATATATATATATATAATTAATTTTGTTTTCACAAATTTCCCTTTTCTGATATTTTATTCCACAAAGAAATCTCATGTAGCTAGTTCTAGCTATCTAGCTAGAGACAAAATGACTATTTTTTTTCTACGTAAAATTCCCATGCAAAGCATGCAGATGCATAAGCATTTACATACCATATTGTTTATCAATATAATTAATTAGGTTATTTTAAAATTATTTTTTTCAGGCAACATCGTCTCCTTCATGGTTTTTCTTGCACCAGTGTAAGTTCATTTGATTTGATCAGTACATAAAAATATATTTATACTATATATTATTCTAAATTTAATATACATACATATAATTATATTTATTTTGTGTGCATACAGGCCAACATTTTATAAAATATTCAAGAAAAAATCAACCCAAGGGTTTCAATCTGTGCCCTACGTGGTGGGGTTGTTCAGTGCCATGCTGTGGATATACTACGCTTTCTTGAAGCCCGATACCACTCTTCTCATTACCATCAACTCCGTTGGCTGTTTCATTCAGACCATATACATCTCTTTCTTCCTCTTTTACGCCCCCAAAACTGCTAGGGTACGTATATATAAACCAAACTTATATTTTTTATTTTTGTCAGTAATTTTTTTTTACGTGCATTTCACGAAAATTGACCTACTGATGTTCTTTAATTGAAGAATTTTAATTAGAAAAACTATAATTGTAGAAAATTTTGTCATATTTCATTTAGCTATAACTAATTATTTCGGTTTCTACTAAACTTTTTATTTGGAAGAAACAATTTGGTGATATTTTATTTGAGAGAGAAATTAAATGTAGGTATTAGCAATTTTTATAACTGATTCAATTAAAATTATTGGTCAATTTGCAGCTGCAAACCATGGGCCTTGTTTTCGGGCTGAACGTGGTCGGGTTGGGCCTGATTGTCGGGCTTACTCAGTTTCTGACCCAAGGCACGACTCGTGGCGAAGTTGTTGGATGGATTTGCCTTGTTTTCTCATTATGTGTATTTGTGGCACCCTTGGGAGTCGTGGTAAGTTTTTTATTTCTTGACTTTTTTTTTTGAAAAAAATAAATTGAAATCAGGAGTGGATTTTATTGAGAAACCAAATAGACTAGGGAAAGAGAAAGAAAGGAAGATTGATCACATTATATTAACATTAATGGTTATATTTTTATTTCGTGAAATAATATAATGATTAGATATTTTTATTTCTTCCAGAGACAAGTTATACGGACCAAGAGCGTCGAGTACATGCCGTTTCTCCTCTCGTTCTTCCTCACTCTAAGTGCCGTTATGTGGTTTTTCTATGGCTTACTCCGAAAAGACTACAACATTGCTGTAAGTAGTTGCATTATATATATAAATTAAAAGAGTTAAATATTCATTTATATCTTTTATCTTTCCTGCAAAAAGATTATATAAATTAAAAGAGTTAAATATTCATTTTCAATTTAAATATTCCATAGTAATTGATCGTATTTTAGTTTCCAAATAGCGGGAATTTAAAATTCGATTGCAGAAAATGCAAAAGCTAGAGGACCAAAATTTGATCAAATTGAGGAGTTACGTACGAGACTATAAATTGAAAATTCTAATATTCTTGAAACAAAAAAATAGATTTAACTCATAATGGATGGGACTAAAATGGATTTTAAGTCATGACTAAAATGAAACCCCTAATCATTAAATTAATTAAATATTAATTTAATTTACTAATGATTTTGAAATATATATATATGTACTGCAGATTCCAAATGTTTTAGGGTTCATCTTTGGTGTGCTCCAAATGGGGCTATACCTAATGTATAAGGGCAAGAAAAATGTGGATGAAGTGAAGGACGTCGAGGTGGCAGCTGCCGAGATAAAGGAGCAAATCCTCGACGCGGTGGCTCTGGAGATGGTGATTCCGGTGGCTGTCATCGACAATCTAATGATGAACTTGCCGGACGGGCACAAAGTACCAGAGCTTCAAAATCATGCTCATCATGTCATAGAGCTGGTTTCTGCAACTTAATTATAAATTTAGCCTCTAGCTAATTAATTAGTTTGGTCTGTTGATAAATTATATATGTCCTCATTAATTAATTAACGTGTGGTATTTTGCTTAATTACTTTAGGCTACGTAACGCGCATCAGTTTCTATTGTATTGTATTCTAATTAATTAATTAAGTTTCAAGTGTAATATATTATTTTCATTAATTGTGATCTACATCTTTTTGCTTCAATTAATGTATTATATATATTTATTTATGATTTTGTCCAGAAATAGAATATTCCACATCAGTATTTCTCGGGTAAAAAGCACATTTACGAATTTGTAATTAACAGATTTGATCCCATGTTCTTTTTTGGTCCTTTTTTTTAGCACATTTAGTCTCATTCTTTAAATACTTAACAGTTTCCGTTAAACTCAAAAAATGGAGGGAAAAAACTTCAAAGCTCGATTTTTGGTGGAAAATGAGTCAACCTTGGCTGTTAAATAGTCTACCAATCACTCTCCCAACCACACAAAATTAAAAGGGGTTGTTCTTCATCATATTACAACAAAATAAAAAAGGGAAAAGTTTATTAAAAGGGGTTGTTCTTCATCCTATAAATTGTTCCCCCGTGATGCAAGTGAAAGGTGTACCACACCTCATTACCACCTGTAATAGAGAGAAAAGTTTATTAAAAATGCCCCTAATGTTCCCCATTATTGTCTCATCAGGAAAAATTATTTTCAAAAAACCCCAAATTCAATACCCCCAACGCATTATTGTCTCATCAGGCAAAATTATTTTCAAGAAAGGTTCTGCAATGAATTCAAAACTCCCAAATTCAAAACCCCCCAACGCATTATATCAGTGCATGAAAAACAAAGATGATATTGCGTTCACTGAATCCTAGATATTGCATTCACATAAACTAAGAAAATTTTTAGGGACTTACGGTATGGAGGAGGTTCTGCACCAGGACCATTTCCTTGACGCAACATTTCTTCGATTTCCTTAATTTGTTTCCTCCCGTCGTTTTGGGAATTCTTTTTCGGTGTTGCGAATATTGGGTTGTGCGAGCAATTTGGGTTGTGAGAGATTTTGTGGGTTGTGAGCGATTTGAGATTTTGGAATTTGGTTTCTGGGTTTGTTCGTAATTTGGGATTTTGGGAGATGCAGGTTTGAGGGTTTGCTGTGATTTGAGGGTTTGTTTTGATTTGGGATTTTGGGATGCAGGGAGGGTTTGTTCGTGATTTTGGGATTTTGGATCCTTTCAAGATAAAAAAGAATTTGTTTTAATTAATAATGAAGCGTGGGATGTTGGTTCCTTACAAAAAAAGAAAAGAAAATTGTTTTAATTAATAACGGCGATACAATTCCCCGTTAATTTTTAACGAAAATATCATATGGGACTATTTGTTTTGAAAAAAGGACCAAATTTGTGAGCACAATATCATGTGGGACTATTTTTACCTGTATTTCTTAAACAACTCACTTTTAATTTCCCCAAAAATTCAGTTGATGTGGAGTCGACCGATAAAATATGCCACGTCACGTGCCATGACATAATTCCACGCCAATATTTATATTGTAAATTTTAATTTGAAATTTAAAAACCTAAATATAATCTTTAGAAAATAAATTTAACAAAAAATGAAATTGTAGAAAAATCAAGAAACATGCATATAAAAAAATTATGACAATTATCATTAAAAAATTATTATAAATTAAATAAATAATTTTAAATGTTAATAAATGAATTAAACCCAAAATTTGATCAAAATGAAAACCCAAGATTGAATAATTATAAAGAAATTACATAAAATCCAAAAAATTATAAGAAATAAAAAAGTTTTTTAAGTTACAAAAAATCCAATTTTTTTTTATATTTCAATTACATTACATTATATTGTTGGTTTGGAATTATATATAATTCTCGTTAGAAATTAAAACACCAGACTTCGAAACAAAAATACTAGGAACTGAAATTGAACTCACTTCGTGTATGGAGGCAGAAGTCAAAATAAATTGAAAAAATGGACCGAAAATCAAATTCTGATCACCAAAAATTCAAAATCAAACCCTGAAGAGAGTTTGCTGAAATTAACAAAATTTATATTATGTAAAAATCAAAACTTCTACACACGCTGAAATGATGGTGAAGACAAAGGATGAGGCGTATACGTAGAGTATTGAGTAAGTCTCTTGTGCACCAATTATACGGTGCAACTCAAGTTCATTATTAAAAGTTAACACTATAAAAAAAACGGGTTTTAGAGACAGCATTTTAGCGATCGCCCATAAAGCGGTCGCAAATATTTATTTTAGCGACCGTATTTGCGACCGCCGAGGTGCTTTGGTTAATTTTGGAATGTTTGCGACCGCCAAGCGGTCGCTAAATCATTTAAAAAACTTCACACCGCCATAAGCGGTCGCAAAAGTATTAGTAAAATACATTGCGACCGCATACATGCGGTCGCAAACAGAAATGTGGTCGCTAAATTTTAAACCCGTAACAGATAACCCGGAAAAGAAGAACCGGTTTGTTTTTTTAAATTAGCGACCGCTTTTTCGCGGTCGCAAATATAAAATATTAATTTTGCGACCGCGAAAGCGGTCGCTAAAGTAGTATCTGGTTAGGGTAGTTGGCTCCATTTAATTATATAATTTTGTGACCGCTTAATGCGATCGCTACACATAATATGGCGGTCGCTAAAACGCGATTATGGAACAGAATCAGCTTCTCTTTTCTTCAGTTTATTCGGGGGGAAAACCCCACTCACACCTCAAAAAATTTCCCAAATTCAAACGAGCATTGCTTCAACGTGTTGGTGGCAATTGTCGAAGTCTACTACTATATTGTGCTCGTTGCTTCTAATTCGCCGTACGTTTTTACAATTTTACCGTTTAATTTTAAAATTTGTGTATTATATGTTTTATAAGTGTTCTTCATGTGACACATTAAATTTTAGAATTTACAATGTGAATAATTATTGTAATTGATTATAGTTGATTTTTTGTTTTAAAAAATTTGATATGTTTGTTTATAGTCGAAACTCTGCCGAATTTTTTAATAATTTATATGTGATTCATTATTTATTTGTATCAGATGGAACTCCCTGATCGTCGTTGGATGTATGAAATGCCTCATTTGATACAAGGAAATATGAATTATGAATTTTGCCTGAAACTTGATGAGTTTATTAAGTTTGCCTGTAGTAAACCAAATTGCATGGATAGTTGTGGTCGGATTAGATGTCCTTGTCCAGGCAGAAAGTGCAGTAACAAAAGATTTTTTAGCATAGATGAGGTTAAAACTCATCTTGTGAGGTTCGGTTTTGCTCCATTTTATTATAATTGGACCAGACATGGCGAAGACATGTGGAATTATAATTTGGAAACAGTGATTGCCTTCTATGATCAGTTGAGTAGTTGTGGAGGTGAGAGATTTGAGATTGGTAGTTCGAGCTGCGACCCGTCTACACCATTGGATGAGCTAGATGAATTCCAACGGTATCATACGATGATTGATGAGTCTGGTTTGGGTGTTCACCACACAGCCATGGAGGAGGAACCAAATCCACGTTCAAAGAAATTTTTCAAGATGCTCAAATCTGTCGATCAAAAATTGTTTCCTGGTTGTGATACTGAGACTCAGTTGTCATTCAACGCTCAGATGTTGTCCATCAAAACTGAAGGCAAAGTGAGTCAGAAAGTCTTCAATCAATTCGCCAAGTTGTTTAAACGGGCCCTACCCAAAGAGAACACAGCGCCAAAAAATTTCTATCAAAGTAAGAGGTTGTTGAAGGATATGGGTTTACCGTTTGAGAAGATTGATTGTTGTACCAATGGTTGCATGCTGTTTTGGGGCGACGACGAGAGCATTAATCAGTGCAGGATGTGCCGGCACCCTAGGTTCAAACCCTCTGATCGTAGGAAGAAGACAGCTTTCAAGTCGATGTATTATCTTCCCATCACTCCTCGTCTAGAGAGGTTATATCAGTCGAGTGCCACTGCAAAAGACATGACATGGCATGCTGAGGAGTGTTCTGATCAGAATTCCGGAGAGATGCGTCATCCTGCAGACTCTAATGCGTGGAGACATCTTGATAGAGAGTTCCCAGATTTTGCGAGTGAGAAGCGAAATGTGAGACTTGGTTTGTGCACAGACGGATTTGCTCCATTCGGTATGCACGGGAAGAAGTATTCTTTGTGGCCTGTTTTGTTGACTCCGTACAATCTACCCCATTGGTTGTGCATGAAGCCTCAACACATATTTCTCACTGTGTTGGTGCCTGGTCCTCGCAACCCGAAAGATAAACTGGATGTCTACCTTCAGCCGTTGATTAAAGAGTTGTTATATTTGTGGCATTTGGGAGTAGAGACGTACGACGTGTACCGAAAGGAGAACTTCACTTTACGGGCTGCTGTTTTATGGACCATCAGCAACTTTCCAGCATATGCTATGTTATCTGGGTGGTCGACAGCTGGAAGACTAGCATGCCCGTACTGCATGGATGAGTCTGAGGCATTTTATCTTCCAAAGAGTAAGAAGATATCATGGTTCGACAACCACAGGAAGTTTATACGTGATGATCATGCCTTTTGGAGGGACAAAAAGAATTTTCTAAAGGGTAAACCTCCTGTAAAGCGTCCAAGGCCACGAGTTCGAACATGTATTTATATATTATTCATATTTTAACCAGTACTTAATTATTCTAAGAGTTTGATAGATTTAGTTTAACAATATGCATTTTATTCTAGGTGATTCGTTGTTGAGAGAAGTTACAGTAACTGGATTTTGGAAAACGACTGAGGAGCACGCAATGGAACACAATAAACGGATCCGAGGAGGTTGGAAGAAGAAGAGCGTCTTTGGGACTTGCCTTATTGGAGTAAATTATTGATTAGACACAACTTGGATGTGATGCATATAGAGAAGAATGTGTTTGATAACTTGTTCCACACGATTTTGAATACAGAAGGCAAGACCAAAGACACTAAAAAATCCAGAGAAGAGTTAAGTAAGTTCTGTTCTCGCTCTAGTCTGTCCAGTGGTCAACGACCAAGTGATTTCCACAAGCATGTTACCAAATTTCCAGAGAAAACAAGAAAAAATTATTTATATGGGTGAAGGAACTGCGGTTTCCGGACAATTATGTGTCCAACATAGGTAGGTCGTTTGAGCCAGAAACTGGGAAGATCGGTCCGATGAAGAGTCCTGACTGTCATGTTTTTATGCAGCGGTTGCTATCGATTGCCTTTCGGTACTCACTTCCGAAGCATGTATGGTGTGTCATCACAGAATTGAGTCTATTTTTCAGAGACTTAACGGCCTCAATGATTAAAGTGGACGACATACAGCGTTTGGATAGAGACATCCCTGTTATATTGTGCAAGTTGGAAAAACTTTTTCCACCCAGTTTCTTTGACTCGATGGAGCATTTACCTGTCCATTTACCGTATGAAGCTTTACATGGTGGTCTAGTGCAGTATAGGTGGATGTACCCTTTTGAGAGGTAAGTATAAATTTATTTATTTATTTGTTTCTTTCTAATTTTATGTTATTTTATTGTTCATTAAGTATTGAATTTACTATTTTTAGGTATCTCCACAACTTGAAACGTAATATTGGAAATACAGCACACATTGAAGCATCCATTGTTAATGCTTATCTTACTGAAGAGGTTGGTACATTCTGTTCTTATTATTTCGGCGATCAAGTTCAAACGAGGATCAGAAACGAGCCTCACAACTATGATGGTCGCGCAGAAGATCATCCTCTTCGTGAGTTCGATGGTATGCTGTCGGTATTCTTAATACTTTAATATTCGTAGGGACAAATGAATCAGCTTCAGAATCCACATCTTGAAGCCTTGAGCAAAAAACCACTACGTGAAGTGACTTGTTATAATGGGTACTATGCAAATGGTTTTAAATTTCACACAGCTGCGTATGCTTCAGTAAAAGCCACTTCAAACAGCGGTGTTTGGGTTACCAGTGGAAACTTCAACGAAGCACCGGTCAATTACTATAGTGTGTTGCAAGAGGTGGTTGAAGTTGAATATCCGGGGTGGCCACGGAGAAAAATTGTTTTATTCTTCTGTGAATGGTTTGATCCGGGTCGCGAAGGGAAGAGAGTCGATGCAAACTATAAGATCGTTGATATTAACACCAGCAAAAAATATCCAGCTGCATACGACCCCTTCATTTTTGCATCACAAGCATCTCAAGTTTATTATTGCAAGTATCCGACTTCAGGCAAACCGAACTTAAGAACAGTGGTAAAGGTCAAGGCAAGGTCGTTGGTGGAAATGCCTACTTTATCCACATTAGAAACTGCACAATTTGAAGATCCATTCCAAACTTAAGTGCAAGAAGCTGAAACACTGGTTCAGGACGAAGGTATAAATTCTTCAGTTGATTTAGTGGCTGCAAATCCAGATATGATAATTATTGAGAACGAAGAGGAAGGAGAAGACGAAGAGGAAGAGGAACAGGAACAGGAACAGGAAGAAGATGACGAGGAAGATGACGATGATGCTGATGATGCAGAAGAAGATGATGATGAAGAAGATGATGATGACGAGGAGGATGATAATGAGGAAGATAATGATGACGAGGATGATTAATTAAGCAAATGTGTTTATATATATGTTTAATTAATTGATATTGTCATTTTTTAGAATAACTTGTGCATATTATAAGTTGAGTTAGTATCATAATATTAGTATTATAATTTAATTAACAGGGTTAACACAATAACATAACAAATTTCCAAAAAAAAATAAAAATAATTGAGACCGCCTATAGGCGGTCGCAAAATATAAAATATATGTTAGCGACCGCTATAGGCGGTCGCAAAATAAAAAATAGCGGGGGTTAAAGGCAGTTCTGAAATTCGAAAGCTGGAATAGCGACCGCTTTTAGCGGTCGCAAATCGCCGCATTTGACTGATTATAAGGAGTGGCCACGTGGCCACTACCGCGTAATTAGCGACCGCCTTAGTTATTTTAGCGACCGCCTACAGCGGTCGCTAAAACAAAACCAGATTATTACCTCCTTCACCAGAATTGTAAAAGTCATTTCACCGTCGAAAATCGTAAACTTAAGGTCGAAAATCGTAAATTTACCATCGGAATTGCGACCGTTTAAACAAAAGTGTGACCGCCTCGTCCGCCGCCGCCTCGTCCCACAGCCTCGTCCGCCGCCTTCTCGTCCTGCCGCCTTGTCCGCCGCCGCCGCCTCGTCAGCCGCCTTCTCGTCCTGCCGCCGCCGCCTCGTCAGCTGCCTTCTCGTCCTGCCGCCTTGTCCGCCGCCGCCGCCTCGTACTCCCACTGCCGTCAAAATCTCCGGTGAAAGGTAAATGATTTTTTTTTTTAACTGTTAGTATTTTTTTTTAGAAAAACAGTTAGTATTTTTTTTAATTGTTAGTATTATTTGTTAATATTTGTTAGTATTTGTTAGTATTTGTTAATATTTGTTAGTATTTGTTAGTATTTGTTAATATTTGTTAATATTGTTAATAATATTATTAGTATTATTATTGTTAGTAATATTGTTAGTATTATTTGTTAAATTGTTGATTGTACAATTTGGTATAGATGAGTGAACAACCCGATCAGATTGAGGGTGACGGTCAGGGGATAGGGAGAGGTAGAGGTAGAGGGAGAGGGAGGCCACGACCCCTCCCTTTACCACCGATTCGACCTCCCGAGTGTCTGATGCCCCCGCCCTCCCAGTCTAATGAGGCCGGATCTTCATCGCGGCAACACCCTCTACGTGAGACCCGGGAGTATATAGAAATAAGAGAGGGCCAGTAAGTAAATTAATATTTTATTTTATTTTATTGTTATATAATAATTCCTATAATAATTTTTTTTTATTCAGCTTGCTTCCTCAGCACACGGTCACTGAGCGCGTCACGGAGTCCATTATGCAGGTCACTTGGCCTTATGGAGTTGGCTCGTGGACTCGTGTACCTGAGGCCTCGAGGAGAGCGATGTTTGACGAATTTAAGGTATAAAAATATTAATATTTGCGTGATAATTAATATTTTTATTAATTATTAATATTTGAGTAATTAATTTTTGGGAATTGTTTGAATTGCAGAAATTGTGCTTTTGGGATCCGACAGACGACGCTAGGGTGGAGGAGTTATGGTGCAGTCTAGCACAGGGCCGGATGAAAGCAGTCGTCTACAAAATGAAGAAAGGATGGACAGAAGAAGGGAAGACAGTTGATTTGGGGAGAGACGGTGATGGACGGGCGATCTGGGACGGATTGGTGGCTTACTGGACTGATCCGGCACACCAGGAGAGGGCTCGTAAGGCGCAAGAAAATCGGATGAGCAATCCGAACGGAGAAGGAGTCGCCATTCATCGCGGTGGCTCCCGGACCGCCTACGAGCACGGGCTCGCTTTTGTAAGTATTAATTATTATATTTAATTTATAATTAATTATTATATTTAATTATATTATTATAATTAATTCTTAAAGGAGAATGCACACGGACGGAGGCCAAAACATTTCGAGTCTCTTTCCATTCTTCACCCAGTGAATGAGACTGGTCAATCCATGTATGCCCGCATCACCGAGCTCCACGTAAGTATCTAATTAGAATGTACTACTAAATATATTTAAATTATTCTATTAAAATAAAGTTAATATTTTATTTTGTTTAATTTCAGAACAAGTATAAAATTGCTCTCGATGAGGCTCGGACCCAAGCGACACCTACTCCGGAGAACCCTACACCTACCCCTATTGATGAGGACCGCATCTATGTTGATTTGGCCGGAGTCAATAGGGGTAAGATACTAGGGTTGGGAGCTTACAGTAAGATTGCCCGTCAGACGCACCGCCCGAGATCATCATCATATTCTGTGTCCGCTCATCCTGACGTCAATCTCCAGCAGGAAATGGCCGAGTTGAAGGACAAGTTGAACAAGCAAGAGAGAAAAGAAAGGAAGATGCAGGCTTGGTTGGCTCAAGTTTCTGCACTTACTAAAATTCCACTTCCACAGGACTCGGATGATGAGGCAGATGCCGATACGGGTCGTGGTGCTGGTACGGATGGTGGTTCCGGAGTGGGTGCGTCTTCTCGTGGGAATGAGGGTGCCGATGGTGGGGATCTTGAGGATCTTGAAGAATGGATGCCCGATTTTAATTCTAACGGCTAGTTAATTTATGTGTTGAACAATTTTTTTTGTTTGAATTGAATATTAAGTATTTTAACTTTTTATTAATATATTTTGAATGTTTAAAATTTTATGTTTTACATCAAAATTATTTTTTATGATATCAAATTGTAGTAATTTAGAATATTAAAATTTGTGGCTAATTTGATGTTATATACAATTAATTGAATAAATATGAACAAATTAAAATTTTGGTATTGTAAATTATTAAATATATAACATTACATTTTTGTGGTTGAAATATATATATTTATATTAAGTATCAAAGGATTAATTTGATGAATTAAAAAAAAAAATGAGACACAATTTGGAATTATATACTATTAATTGCAAAAAGTCGAATAAAATAAAATAAAAAGAGAAATGTAAATTATAAAATTTATAACATTAAAAAAAATTTATTGAAATATATATACATTAATAAATTAGAGACAAAAAGGAATTAATTTGATGGATTTAAAAAAAAACGTGACTTAATTTGGAGTTATATACAATTAGTTGCAGAAAAATAAACGAAATAAGCAAGTGCCCGAGTGGAACAGCGACCTCTGAGATGCCCAGAGGTCGCGAGTTCGACTCCTTGCGGCCACAAAGTTTACAACATTTATTCTGAGCCAAATAAGGCTCATATAAAATATGTAATGATATGGTTAAGATGCTGGGTCCGTGGCCAAGTGGTTCGAGCCCAGCCAGCCTCGAGAAAAGGCCTTGGTTCGAACCATCTTGGCCACATTTTTTTGCAACGTAAATAATTTAGCGACCGCCTAGAGGCGATCGCAAAATAATAATTAGCGACCGCATTTAGTGGTCGCAAAATAGAAATATAATTTTTTATTATAAATATACAAAATATTTAGCGACCGCCAAAGGCGGTCGTTAATATAAATATAGCGACCGCACAAAGCGGTCGCAAATTTATTATAAAATTTATTATTATAATGATTATAATATTTTGAGACCGCATTTAGCGGTCGCTAAAATATATTTAACGACCGCAATAGAGAGGTCGCAAGAATAAACCAAACCAAACCGGGTCAATACCCGGACATTTTTGCGACCACTGTTCCGACCGTTTTGGCGGTCGTTAATTTGCGACCGCCTTTGAAAAAGTGATCGCTAAATGTTTGCGACTACTATTTTAGCGACCGCCATAAGCGGTCGCAAAAACGGTCGCTAATAATGTTTTGCGACCGTTTGGCGGTCTCTAAAACCCCGTCTTTTTTGTAGTGTAAACAAAATACTATTGAAAAGTTACATAACTTATTACTAAAAAGTTAAACTATGAAAGATACACTTTTCAGTAATAAGTTGTGTAACTTTTCAGTAGTATTTTGTTTAACTTTTAAGAAATGAACTTGAGTTGCACCGTGTAACTTGTGTATACAAGACTGATCCTAAAGTATTAATAAGATAGAAAATAAAACAGTACCTAAATTGTAGGAACTAATTCAATGGTTTACAAAACGTCTTGGTATGTTATGGAACAAATACCATAATTGATAGAAGAAAAATAGATGGTTATGATCAATTTATGAAATATAGATTAATGACCAGAAATCTTTCTTGCCAAAACTAAAAGGAAATTTTATTATTTTTCATTTGTAAGTATTTTAATGGTTTAGATTGAAGGCAAAATTAAATTTATTAACATAATTCATAGAGAGATGAATAGAATGCTAATTAATTTGAAAATAAGTGGATAAGAGGAGAAATCCACAAATACAATTCCCTTTAGTAATAAATTACGGGAGGGATAAGGTGGTTTGGAGAAAAAATCTTGAAGTTGTTGCAGACTTGGTGAACTAACTTCTAACTACTAACAACTAACTGTGACCGATAAAAAAGTGAATATATTTAAAATATTCTAGATATTAAAAAAAATATTCCCTCCGTTCATAATAATTGGTCTACCTTGGTTGTGCACTGTTATTAAGAAAAGTAGATGTTGATGTGTAAAAATGAGTGTATTAGTATAAAAAAATATTTAATTTGATGTGTAAAAGTGAGTATATGAGTATAAAAAATGAAAATAATGATTGTAATTTTTTCATTTTAGGTAAGTTGACTATTTATTGTGGACGACCAACTTAAAAAAATGTGGATCATTTATCGTGGACGGAGTGAGTAGTTTTTTTTACATATATTTCATTTGTTAATAATAATAATAATAATAATAATATATGTTGACAAAATGAATATGAGAGGCAATTCATGCGACATGTATATTTCGGGTGGTGCCTAGTTAGTAAATTGGACCCCAAATTCCTAAATTGATTTGGGAAAAAACTTGAAATTCCAAGCAAAAATGACTTAAATTAACACTAAAATTGATAATGTAACAAAATACTGGGATCAAAATTAAACTTAGATATTACAAAACAATTCTTGATTACTCCATGAGCGGAATAATCTTATTTCGATTAATTTTCAAAAAAAAATTAATTAATATTTTATTTTTCCATTAATTGGCCTAACATGAGTGTGTCATACACCTCCAAGAATCAATTAATTTCAAATTAACTAATATAATTTAATTAATTTTAAATTAACTAATTTACTATACTGAAAATATTAAAAGGGGCCGGGATAAAAAGTAAAAAAGCGTAACGAGGAATATATATAATATATATCAAACCTAAATCCAATAAGGATGGAACGTTACCAAATTATGCATGCAGGTTGGAAAGGTGAAAGCACGCTTTTCCAATTTTGGCTTCAACTTTTCCTATCATAATATCTATCTATCAACTTGCACCTGCACAATTAATCCCAGCAACTCTTGTGCATGTGTTTATATATATTATATTTGCAATCTTAATTAATAGCAAATATATATTTCGAAGCTCCACTCAAATTTTATTCCAAATTATTGACTTCAACTTATTCTACTACAAATGTATTAATTTCATTAATAACACACACACACACACACACACACACACACACACATATATATATATATATATATATATATATATATATATATATATATTTATGGCTTAGTCTTATATGCACCAGATACACCGTTCAACTCAAGTTTATTTTTAAAAAGTTACACAAAATACTACTGAAAAGTTACACATATTATTGCTGAAAAGTATATCTTTAATAGTGTAACTTTTCATTAATAATTTGTGTAACTTTTCAGTAATATAAATAATGTCACTGTTTAAAAATACACTTGAGTTGCACGGTGTAACTGGTGCACAAGAGACTTACTCTATATTTATATATATATTGAAATTTTCAATCATACATAGAAAATTTATGCACACTTTCACTCACAAAAGTTATACCACAAAATAAGTTTTGGTAGATAAAATCACATCGCAACAATATTTTTCTCTCTATCAATGTGATTTTTGGAGAAGATAGATATAGAGTTCGAGTATTTGAAGTGAAATTGCTTGAGCAATATGAAAATCATTATTTGATATTTATTGGCAAGGTTCCAATCTCTGGCTAAGAGTGTAGTTAATTGCTAATAAATACATATATGTAATTAACGACACTTATAGTCTAAATTTAAAATGGGTAGCCTCATTTTAATTTAAAATTACCACTTTATTTAGATTCTACATTAATCTAATGAATTATTAATTTATTACTAATGCATTAGCTATAAATAAAATAACAATTTAATTTTAATACATATTTAGGGGGCGCTTGGTATGGAAATTCTTCAATGGTAATGGAAATTGCGATATAATTGTAGTAATTATAGTAGCTAATGAGAACAAATGAGGTACATAACATTGTTTTTCCTCCTAAATAAGGTAATCAACAACCCCATTTGATTACCCCCTCTTCACCTTGTAATCATCCTCCTCAATCAATCCTCCATACCACAACCAACATATTTCTTTTTTGTCCATTTTTTCCAAAATTGGAGCACAACATTATTGATATAATCACCATAAATACAAACACACATTCAACATATGTAGGGTAAAAAAGGAAAATGAAATTTCATTCCCATTACCATTGAAGAATTTGAAACAAGCGCCCCTTAATGTGGTTATTCAGTTTGGTATGGTTAATGTGGTAAATTGAGAAATATCTACATCTGACTCAAACCTCTTTTGATTCAATTTTGTACTATCAATGTAAAAATAAATAAAAATCAACAGATATTCTTTATTTTATTTAATTCATTTTTAGTGTGAATTTGGTATAAATAATCTTTCTCCAAACTTTTCAAACAATCCTATTTTAACTGAACAAACTAAAAGTTGGGAGGCGCTTGGTAAAAAATTCTTCAATGGTAATGGGAATTAGATATACACATAGTAATTATTATATGTAATGAGAATAAATAAAATACATAACATTGTTTTTTCTCTTAAATAAGGTAATCATTACCCCCATTTGATTACGTCCATCCCACCTTATAATCATCCTCCTCAATCAATTTCACATACCACAACCAACAACATTCATTTTTTATCAACTTTTCCAAAATTGGAGCACAATATTAATAATGTAACCACCATGAACATAAACTCTCATTCAACATATGTAAGGGTAAAAGAGGAAAATGAAATTTCATTCTCATTAACATTGAAGAATTTGAAACAAGCGCCCCCTTAATGGTTTTAGTGTCTGTTTTGAAATTCTACAAAACAGCTTCTTAAATAGTTTTTTTTTTTTTTCAAAAGCTGTGAGAAATAACTTTAAAATTAAAAAGATTATTCTAGAAGTTGTTTTAAATATTTCAAAACAGACACTTGATATGTCAGCCAGTAAACAAGTTGTTCTATAATTATTATCCATATAATTTTTAAAAATGATTATTATTCAACAAGATACTTGCATGATTTTTGAAATCAATGGAACATACTCACCCTATTTCACAAACCCCAAGTCTCCAATTTCACATAGTTATATAAAAGCAGTGTGTTCCAAATTATTAGGATATCTTTTTATTAATATATCATGCCAACTAATCAATAACAAGATTAGGCTAATGTCCCACTCTATAAAAGTCCAATTTTGCTAATAATTAATTTCAATGAATTACTTTTTATGTAGTGTATCTACTTGTGCCTACTCTTGTGTCTCGATTGAGCAATTTTAGAAGCAGCTACCAATGGCATTTTGAGTGGGATGCTAAGCATTATTTCCAAAGGTCAAAACCAACCAAGAAAAGTTACAAGAATTATGTAAAATCTCGAAAAAAGATATTGAGATTCTTGATTAGTGTTGAATGACTAGAAAGCAGAAATAATTCAACTTCAACATGGCCCACCATATCACTCTCCATTGGCAATCTAATGAAAAATGCAATTTATGTGTAAATAAATATTTGAAGAAAAAAAAAATTGTGTGATGCGATGCGATGATTAATGACATGGGTGCGCGTCAATTTTTTTTTTAAAAAAAAAACATTTTATTTATTAATCTGATATGATTTTTGCAATATATATAATTTATAAGATGATTTCATGCAAGCAGTGAAATAATTATGTATGTACGCTAGAGATGTTAAACGGGCTAGCCCTAACCCTATAGGGCCAGCCCTAACGGGTTTCGGGCTAAACGGGTTAGGGTCTTATTCGGTTCATTCTTAACGGTCCTCTAATATTTGAGATCTAACCCTAACCCTAGCGGTCCTCGGGCTAAACGGGTCATAAACGGGTCATGTCATAAATAATAAAAAAATCTAAATTTTAACACCTAATCTAAAATAATTGTCATAAAATGTTAATATTTAAACTAGAACCTAAACATGGTCCATAATTTCATTAAAATTATTAAAAATAGTTTAATATAATTACAAAAGTTCAAACGTCAACACTTAAATATTTAAAAGTTCATTGGTATTTAAAAGTTCAAGTATAAATACTTAAAATTAATATAATACCTAAATAAAATTGGAGATAACTACAATTAATAATAATAATAACTAATAAGTATATTATATATTTAATTGATATATATAAAATTAAAAAATTATGCGGGCTAACTGGCGGGCTCGGTTAACCGGCGGGCTAGCCCGTTTAGCCCGCGGGCTAATAGGGCCGGGTCAAAAAAGCCCGGATTTAAACGTGTCAATGAAAGCATGGCCCTAACCTTGCATTTTTCAGGGTTAAACGGGCAGGCCCTATTAGCCCAGCCCGGATTAACATCTCTGATGTACGCACAATAATGGCCAACAAAATAATGTATCCAGCATCAAATTCATGATTATGCAACTATTTTGAGTTGAATTGTATATATCCTTTGTAAAGCAACCCCAAAATGTAGGTATTTTATGATAAGTTTCACCGTAAAATTAAGATGATTTGAAACTCACATAAATTATTTGCATATTTTTTTTATTTAGACGTCCCATGTAAATTTACACACTATTAAAAAAAGGAATATTGATTTACGTGTACATTCACAAACTTATACACATATTTATCCATATACTATTATTTTATATATAAAACATATTTTTCTTAAAAGATGTGTCATCCCGTTGGGTGCAAATTCCTATAGGACGATGGGAGTATTATTTATTCCATAAAAGAATATTAGTTATTTAATATATGAGAGAATATTCTATTCGCTGGTAGGTTTCTCTACCCTATTCACTAGTAGGGATGATAAAGTTCATTAAAGAGGATACTATTAATATATATACTAATTAATTCACAAAGAATAGTTTGCAATATTGCATGAACATAAAGTCGGTGCAATATTGTCCACCCTATTATGTTTATAATATTTGCTCTAATTATTTGATTTTTTTTCTTTCCATTTTCTGTCATTACATTCTCTTTTTAATTAATAGATTTTATATGAAATGATTTGGGCACGTACTAATTCAATTTTATTAATTATGTCGTATATTTTAGTATTTACATAATATAAAATAGAGTCAAGAGAACTCTTCGCGTAAAGATATATCTTTTGAGTAAAAGTCATAACCGTTCGATGTGTGACTTTTGAAGAAGAGTTGCAACCTTTTGGTACAACTCTTGAGTAATAGTTGCAACATTTCGATGCAACTCTTGGATATCTATATATACTCAAAATATGTGGAGTTCATTAAGTAACACTGAAATTGAATAGATACAATAATTTATAGTTGAGATTAGAGTTTCTCAATCTACTGAAAAGTCGAGTCTCTCTATATATATTATTTTGAGTCATTTATTTTATTAAAACAGTGGTGATTTCTACTTCTGAAATTTGTTAGAGTGTAACTATCGAATTTTCGTGAGATAGGTTTTGTATCCTGGAAAGTCAATCCCTTGTGAGAATCATTTACACCTATGTGGGAGGAATTAATACCATTAAAAATAGCATCGTTTTTCAGTGTGTCTAACCTATCATTAACTCCATTACCAACATATATACAACAAACTAATATATTTAATTTATTACTCCCCCTGTCCACCAAACTATTTCTCACTTTTCTTTTTTGTTTGTCCACAAAAATTTTTCTCATTTCCTTATTTGGAAACAACCCACACTCACAATAAAATTTTGGGCCCCACAATACTCATATTTTTCCCTTACTTTATCTATTATTTCAATATAATACTATTTTTCATTAAATCTCGTGTCCACAAAGAAATGGGAAAAAGTTTCATGGACGGAGGAAGTATATTTTATCAACTATTTAAGTTTTTTTTAAGGGAGAGTTATAAAGAGAGATTTTTTTTTTTAAGTTTATTATAGGAAGGAATAAATGTGTAATTTTTAGAATTTGCACACTCATTATGAGTCTGCTTTTGGATATACAATTTTTATATTTTTTGCATACTTGTTCCATTTTACAATTTAAAAAAATAATGTTCCCTTTTTTTTTCGTTTTTTAAAAAGAAAACTTGATACCTACAAAAACTTCTTGTTAATATTATTGAGTAATACCACTAATTCTGGTACTTGATAATCCTGATTAGATTTTTAATATTTCTGTCATATTTGATAATTTAAAAATAGTTTCACGATATTAACTTATATCAGAAATTATATTTTATACAAAAGTTTTTCATTTTTGTCCTCTTTTTCTTGTGGTTTTTTAGGTTATTTTTAGACGACGGTTTTCAGGACATATTACAAATTCTTTATTTTGTGCTTTAGACATGGACTTTTTTTCTACTTCTATTATTTATCTCTTTAAACATCGGCATTTCTTCTACTTTGTATCACTGTTTTTAGAATCCGATTAAATCGGGAATCGGTCACGGAACCTGTTCGATTACACTCAAAAACACCAGTTTTACGGTTGAACCGGACAAACCGATTATTTTTTTAAAAAATATTAATATTTTGTTTTTTACTTATTTTAATTTGTCTTTTTAATCCTAATCAAACTAAAAGTCAAAAACATATTTTTCACACAAAAATAAAAATAAAAAATTCTTAACGTCTGAAGAACTATAAAGAAAATAAAGCAAACATACTTTGATTGAGTTATTTTGTATCGTTATTTATGACACTATTGTATTTATTTGATTTTATAAGTGAATATTTATTTTATTTAGCATAGAAAATATTAAAAAATAGGTATAAACTTTTTAACGGTTGTGAATCGGTGTCTTGTCCGATTTGATCTCCGGTCAGGTTATAAAAACACTACTTTGTATTAGTGTTTTGTTTATATATATATATAATACGTAATACGTTTTTATTCGTACAATTATATTATTTTATATATTATGCAGATACACATTCTAAATAAGTAATATTGCATACATGTCTTTATAATATATATCATATTACTGTGTAAACAAACTTTGGTTATCTTATGCTTTCGAAATCATTCATACTTATTTTTAATGAATTTTATTTTTGTTCTTCAGGTGTTGTCCCTCCCTATTAAATTATTAATGTGTCTCTTTTCTTCTCTCTCTTTCTCTACGCCCAATTTAGTAATTAGGGAGATAAGACAATGTAAATAATCATTTGACCGAGATTATACTATTGAATTGAATCGCAATGTTTCCGAATAAAATGTCACATATAATGATATCATACCACTTATGAACTAATATTACAATATGAAATATAATAAATATATTAGTTTATAATAACAAATGGTATCAATAGATGGGTGTAAAAATTTTATTCCATTAAATAAATTTCACATGAAAGTGACTCATGATAAGTATCCTCTAATGGTTCATGAATGAATTTTCTTTTTCAAAAAAAAAAAAATCATTAAATTTAAAATCTAAATAAATTTTCCTATTGGAACATGCTGTAACTTTCTGGTATATTCATAGACATATTTGTGAGTAGAAGTCGTAGTGGTTTGGCTTACCACAAAAAACACACAATATATATATAATCTTAGAAGAACATTAAAATAGATCCCAAATAAAATATTCGGATATATATACTTTAGTGGATTCTAGAATATGAATCTGTGATGGTAAGAATAAACATGTTTGCTATCCTAATTAGGAAAACGCAACAATTACATTTACAAGGAGATTAACATTAAATTAAACACCACTTAATTTTTATTGTGTAAATTAATGAAATAATATACACTCTTGTGAGACCGTAACATGAGATGATCATCTACAAATAATACGGTCCAAAATAAAAATAATAAATAGAATACGTACGTATATGAATATTTGTTCAATATACACTTACTTTAATCATGTTTTAGCGGAATAAATTATTTAGTACCTTAAGTAAAACACACCCTAAAATTATTGTGCACGAGTCTATTGGTCAGTGAAATTTTTGAAACAAATTGTCAAGCACAAAATTTATGATGTAAATTTATTTAGTTTCTTCCACAGGAGTTTATCATTTACAAATATTAGGAAGAAAAGATGATGGGTAACACCAATTGTGGTTTTAATTTGATAAATAGATGATCGCCGACAAATATTTCAAAGAGGAGTACTGTGTTAATGTTTCCGATGGGAAAATTAATATAGATGAAATAAATTAGAGGGCAAAAAAGCGATGATTGGACGAATATAACCCTGAAGAAAATTATAATGACCAATGGACGAATAGACATATATATAACCAGGTGAGTTTCACCTGGCCATCGCATCGGGCTCCTCACTCAAGTGAGTGACCTGGGTTCGGTTCCCTTTGAGAACGAATAGAAGGGAGATAAAAAGTTGACTTGAAGATATATAAGTGTATGAAAATTTGGTGAACTAACTACTAACTATTAACATTTACCGATAAATATATATGTGTGTGTGTGAAAGTCCGTAAAGGAGTTGAGAGTTTTTTTATAACAAAAATAAGCAGAATGTGTGAAAGAGAAATACAATTTGAACGAAAAACCATGCCATATAATTCAAAGTTGCTGAAAATTTTTATCCAGTATGAAAATTAAGTTTTCAAGATGCATCCAAATTGATTGTAGAAATTAAGGAAATGCTTTGTATGAAAATTATCAATTGTAACACGAATGAAGATAAAATTATATATAATAAGTGAGAATAAAAGAAGTGAATAATATTTTTTTTCTAAATAAAATAATCATCATCCTCAATTAATTTTTCATGCTACAGCTAATAATTTTATTTTTTTATTTTGTTAACTTTTTAAAAATTGAAGCACAATAAAAATAACGTAATTACCATAAAAATAAATACTCATTCAACGTGTATAAGTAGAAAGAAAAAAATTAAAATTATATTCTCATTATTATTGAAGAATTTAACACAGCATTTCGTAAATAAAAAAGTTTCAAATCTTATCATCCAACCCCAGCCCAACGGTGATAGAAACTAGGCCCAAAGGATTATGCAGACATCAAAATAGGGTAAAAAGAAAAAAAATATAAAAATCTTATGTTTCATTACATGCATAGAAGTCGATTTGTGTTTAGTATGTATGCACAAAATTTCTGTCTTCAATTTTTGACACCATTGATATGTTCGTGTTTGTATTTTTTTATTTTTTATTTTTTGATAGGAATGTCCATGTTCGTATTTGAATTTAAATATATGACAATTATATGAATTCACATTTTAATTTTATATCATTAATGTTTTTTTTTAATGAAAGTGACTAATTAGAAATTTTAATGCATATTATAGCATATACACACCCTATTTTCCAACATAAATTTGATCAGATAGTTTAAAATTTGATAAATATATACATATTATATAAATGGAAAATTTGCATTGTAGCCCACTATAAAATACTCCCTCTGTCCCAAGATAAATTTCTCACTTTCTTTATATGGATGTCCCAACTATTTCTTCACACTCCAAAAAAAAGAAACAACTCACACTCACAAAAGTCAATAAATACATTTTTTATATTTTATTATTCAACTTCACACTCACATATTTTACTTTTTCTTAATATGCGTGAAACTCCACCTATAAAAAAAATATTGGGACGGGTATTATTTTTCCAAATACACCACAAAAAAAATCGGTATTGCAATAAGGCCCAATTTATTGCAAAATAACCACTTTTTCAATCATTAGTTGTCAAATTCAATCTCTCTTTCTCTTGCTCCAAATCATAAGTGGCCTCTATACGGCGTCATCCTCACCAACCTCACTCATATTTTTCATCTTATATTTTAAGTATTTTAATCTCAGCTCTACATTTTAAGTCGTATGAAAATATAAATTTTATGCAAAAATACTACAAGTAAAGACTAAATCATATAAAATATTAATACTGCTTAAATAAAAAACATCAATTATATATACAATTTTGTTTATCATTTCTTGAGTGGCCAAATTTACCGATTCTAATTCCTACAAAACCCCTATTTTCAATTATATGTATGCACAAAAGGTGGTATATATTTAGGGTATATTTGATTCGTAAGATAAAAGTATCATGTTTTGTTACTGATATATATTTTTATTTTAAGAACCAAACATATCCTAAGTCTATGTCTAACTAGTTTATTTTTTTAACCTAAGTCTATGTCAACTAGTTTATTTTTTTAAAGTGTTCACACAATTCTAGTCAATTGGTCCACAAAGAATTCACACTTGCATATTCACTTCTAATCAATGAGATGTCACTATTAATTGGTCTGGTCTTCTAACTACAAAATCATTTCCAAAATGTGTTAATATCATTTCACACTCCAACATAACTTGTCATGGTTTTATGATCAATATTTGAGATGACATATATATGGTGATTTTGTACTTGTATGCGTGTCAAAATTTGCATGCATGCATCTACACTAATTAAATTTTTTCTCCCTCTCATAATAGCAGTGCGTGATTTTTTTTTTTTAAAGTAAATTCAAGTGTACAAGTTAAATATTAAAATAAATAAAAAATTATTAAATTTTATGAGTGTAAATAATTTTTTTAGATGTGTGAAAATAATTATGGAAAGAAAGGAGTAAGATATATACTATAAATATCAATCAATTAACTGAAGTTTTTATATGAAAATGGGTAATAATATGAGTTGCTATTTAATTTTAATTATGAACAATTATTCAATTTTTTTAACTTTTAATCAAATACCTGATATTTTTTGTCAAATATTTTATATATTTTTTTAATTTTGATATTTTAAACTTCAAAATTACTTTATCCGTCCCATAAAAATTTTTGTAGGAGGGATGACACACAAATTATGGAAGTGTGGAAGAATGAGCAGGAATTTGATAAATAATTTTGTAAAAAAAATATAAATTAAAGAAATAAGTTAGATTATACTCCCTCCTGTTGAAATATATTCAGGCAAATGATGTGTGTATAATTTGCACACTGAGTTATGGTGGAGTTACATGTATAAATAGAGAAGAATGAGCCCTAGAAGCTTCCTATGTAACCACCCTAAAAAATTGATAACTACCTAGCAAACTGAAGAAGAGAACCCTTAATCGGGCTTATAGTGTATCAGTGTGTGAGGTATATTGAGTAGGAAAGTGATGTATGTAGTCATTAAGTATGTACAACAATTGACTGAGAGGAACTGAGAGGAAAACTGTAACATGCCCCGATTTGCTGTGGACCACAGTTGAGATGAAATCCAAGCTTGGAGCATAAGGCGCGGAAACGTGAAGGTGACAACGGTTTGGTGAAAATATCGGCTGACTGATCTTCAGATGGTACAAAACGGACATCAAGTTGATTAGCTTAAACTTTATCCCGTAGATAATGAACATCTACCTCTATATGTTTGGTACGTGAGTGGAAGGAGGGACTGAAAGCTAAGGTAATAGCACCTTGATTGTCACTCCACAACAAGGCAGGACTAATAAGAGGGAAATGTAGCTCATGAAACAATGAAGAGATCCATGTTAAGTCAGTAGAAGTAGTGGCAATGGCCCTGTATTCAGATTCAGTACTGCTACGAGCCACAACATTTTGTTTCTTGGAACTCCAACAAATCAAGTTTGTGCCAAGAAAGATGCAATAGCCTGTGGTACTTCTTCTATCATCAATACAAGATGCAAAATCTGCATCTGAGAAAGCCTGCAATTGAAAGTTAGCAACAGGAGTAAAGGAAATGCCAGAATGAATAGTACCTCACAGATATCTAAGAACTCGTTTACAAGCACTCCAATGGTTTGCAGCCGGTTGAGCCAAGAATTGATTGAGTTTATTAACACTGTAGGAAATGTCTGGTCTTGTTAAAGTCAGATACTGAAGAGCTCCGACAATGCTTCGAAACAATGAAGGATTTGAGAATAAAGGACTGTCATTCTTTGAAAGTTTGAGGCTAGGATAGGCTGGTGTTGGACAAGGCTTGCAAGAGGAAAGATTGGCTTTGGAGAGAAGGCCCTTTGACATATTTAGATTGAGTGAGTTTAATAGAATCAGGAGTAATGGAGGCTTCAATACCAAGGAAGTAGTTGACAGGACCTAAATGTTTGAGAGAGAACTGGAGATGAAGAGTGTTAATCAATTGGAAAATATCATTATCACAATCACCTGTAATTAGAATATCATCCACATAGACCAAAAGTAGAAGCATGTGGCCATCCTTAACCCTGTAAAAAAGACAATGATCCAGCTTGGAGTGAACAAAACCAAGAGAAAGTAGAAAACTTTGAAGTGTGTCATACCAGGCCTTTGGGGCCTGTTTTAAACCATAAAGAGCCTTAACTAATCTGCAAACATGAGTAGAATGAGACTGACTTTCAAAACCTTCAGGCTGAGTAATATAGACTGTCTCCTTTAATTGTCCATTCAAAAAGGCATTATTAATATCAACTTCTTGAATCTGCCACCCTTTAGTTACAGCAAGAGAGAACACAATGTGAAGTGTAATAGGCTTAATGACAGGAGAAAAAGTGTGAAAATAATCAACCCCTGCACTTTGTTGGAACCCTCTAGCAACAAGTCTGGCCTTGTATTTATCCAAAGAACCACCTTTCTTAAGAGATTGAAGTTTAAATCGCAGATGTAATGCCTGAGCCTTGGATTGTGACTGAAACAATTCATCGAACACCTTCCATACCTGAAACGAATGATTGCAGCGATTAACATATCCTAACATAGTTTCAGTGATTGAACATAGTAACCAACCCAGGAGAAACTGATCCTTTCTGTGCCAAATTTGAGCCGAAGGAACCAATTGATTAACACCACAATCATCAACAGAAACTAAAGAAGGAACATCAGATTCAGAACAGAGAAGAAATTGCTCAAAATTATGAGCACGAACAATGGCTAAGACCTGGGAACGCCAAAAACTGTAATTGGAACGGTCAAGACGAATTGAAAGAGTAAGAAAGGATTTTGGAAAAGGAGAATCCATGGATGAATCCATGACGAGCAATAGCGATCTCAAAACTCAATCAATCCGAAGAGCAACCGGAGCAAACAAGAGGAAATGAGCGTAACCGACTCATCGATACCATGTTGAAATATATTCAGGCAAATGATTTGTGTATAATTTGCACACTGAGTTATGGTGGAGTTACATGTATAAATAGAGAAGAATGAGCCCTAGAAGCTTCCTATGTAACTACCCTAACAAATTGATAACTACCTAGCAAACTGAAGAAGAGAACACTTAATCGGGCTTATAGTGTATCAGTGTGTGAGGTATATTGAGTAGGAAAGTGATGTTTGTAGTCATTAAGTATGTACAACAATTGACTGAGAGGAACTGAGAGGAAAACTGTAACACCTCCGTCCCAGAGGTGTTTTCACCTCTGGGATGGCACAACTTTTAAGAAAAGTAGAGTGTTGTGTAAAGTTATATTATTAAAATAATGAGATTAGTTGGATTATGAGGATAAAGTTAAAGTAAGTTTCCATTTATAGGGTGTGAAAACAATTGTGGGACGGACGAAAAAGGAAAGTGTGAAAATAATTATGGGACGGAGGGAGTATATGTGTGTATCTGTATGTGTGAACTCATAAATAGTGACATTGTAAAACTAAAAAATGGGAAAATAACGTTTATAGAGAATTTTTTTTTTTTTAATAGTGTGAAAGGTAATGTGCAATGACGAGTAAAAAAAAAGTAAAAGATAATATGGGAGAGAGGGAGTATGATATTCTCTATTTTTATATTAAGTTTATATATGTATACTTTATATAGTAAAAAAATGAGTTATTGATATTAATTGTTTAACAATGATATACTTTTGTATACGTGTACTTATCTTTTATTTTAGTCTCTCCAGTAAAATTAATTATATATTTAAAAAAGATACTATCTCCGTCCCATAATTATTTTCACACTTTCTTTTTTCGTTCGTCCCACAATTGTTTTCACACCCTATAAATGGAAATTATTACTTTAACTTTATCCTCACAATTCAATTAATCTCATTATTTTAATAATATAACTTTACACAACATTCTATTTTTCTTAAAAATAGTGTCATCTCAAAGGTGAAAACACATCTGAGATGGAGGGAGTAGTACTATTTTATTCTATTCTTTCTGTCCCAAAACTATTTTCACATTTGTCTTATGCGGACGTCCCAACTCTATTTTAATACACCTAAGGAAACATTTTACATCACAAAAATTAATAAAGTACATTTTTTTATTTTATAATTTAATTTTACATTCACATACTCATTTTTTTTTGTTCGTGTGCCCTGTACAATTGTACAACTAAGAAAATAATCTTGAAACGAAGGGAGTATCAACTTATCTTCTATTTTACTTTTATACACACAATACATATATTCTTAAAACACATATAAAATAAAATAGGACTATGGAAAGACAAATTGATTGTTGGAGGCATCTGGGAATGTTTAATTTGGCTACTATGGAAAGCTATAAATAAAACAATATTTGAGAACGCGAGGACTTCTGAGGAGGATATTATTTTGGAGCTTAAGAGTAGAGTTTGGAGTTGGATTCGATCTGGATTAACTAGACTTGGCTCTATTTGCTTTAGAAAATGGTCTAGGAGTATACAGTGCTTATTTTGAGATCTTGGATTGCTTACTTTCTTGATTGTATTTTTTCTAAAACTGAAAAGGGAGGGTATTTTTGATGCCCTGTCTTTTAGAAAATTAATTAATTAATTTTTGCTGATAAAAAAGATAAAATAGGACTAAGTTAAATTGAATAGAGGGACTACTATATATTCTATTTATTAAATATTTAATACTTTGCAAAAATTAAAATAATTTTATAAGAGTATCATAAACTATCATATAAAAATTATATCTATAAAAAATTATATTTAATTAAGTACGTACGATTTTTTTATTTTAAGTTTAAAAGAGAGGTCTATATAATTTCCAACTCTAAAGTTTGAATGCTTTAATTAGTCAACACTGTAGGGAGGGAAGGGACCAAATAAATTAATTCCACTTTCCATGACCGCATGTGCCATCACAAGGGAACAACATTTAATTATTAAGGTGGTTGGGCTTTCTATTTAGGTTTAAGAATTTAAGTGTATTTTTATATTATGGTAAATTATTTTTATTGAAAATTTAAATTTATTTTTATTTTAACAGTTAAAATTTTGTATTCTAAAATTGAATTAAACTTTTCAGTCAGACAATATTAAATTGTATGGTGGACGTGATGCATAAAATATTTATTAAAATCACTTACTCCCTCTGTCCCATAGGAATTTGCACACTTTTTTTATTTGGATGTCGCACGCAAATTTGCACACTATTAAAAAATGAAACATTGATTTAAGTGAACACTCACAAACATATACACATATTTACTCATATATCACTATTTTATATATAAACTCATTTTTCTTAAAAAATGTGACGTCCCGTAGGGTGCAAATTCCTACGGGACGGAGGGATTAGTATTTCTAATAGAATGTGGTTAGGTCTTTTTCTTTTTAACTTTGGGTTTAAATTTGGTGTAAATTTTATCCACATTTAGTCGTCCACTTCACATTTGGTATATAAATTTTCATTTCGTTTTCATTTGGTCAGAGGTTTCCACTTAGGAGTCACATGCATCTCATTAATATTGTCAAATTTTTCTGAGTTTTCCATTTACTGCTCAAATCTGGATGTAAATAAAGCCATGCATGTTTAAAGATATTAGATTAAGTTGATTATATTTTAAATATTTTGGCATCAAATAATAATCAAACTCTTAGATTTGGTTTGTACATAATTTTGAAATGATTAAGTTGTTTTTTCTTCCATAAACTTTTTTTAGTTATTTTACTCTTTCTGTCTCAAATAATTTTCACATTTTTCTTATATGAACGTCTCAATTCTTTTTACACACCCAACAAAAAAAAATATTCACACTCATAAAAGTCAATAAAATAATTTTTTAAAAATTTATTATTTAACTTTATATTCACATGCTTCACATATTTTCTTAATATATGTGCAAGTCAACCTATAAAAGAATTTCGGGACGAAGGAGAAATATTCTTATTAAAAATATTTATTGAATTAAAATTTTATTTTCTGACTAACATCAATGTTTAGTGAAAGATTGAATGCATAGTTTTCTTCCAATACTTCATTTCCAAATTGAATTTGTTTATTTCACTCATAAAAACAAAACTATAAAATATTTTAATTAAAGGGTATTATACTCTTTCACTTATAAAAACAAGTAAAAGAAAATTGAATTAAGTAAAAGGTGGTCAAACAACAATATGGTCATATCCAAAATTCCAAATGACCTTTCTTGTCAATACGGGTGTCAAATGGGCCGGGCCGGGCCGGCCCGGCACTGGCCCACCGGGCTGCTGGTATTTTACGGGCCGGGCCGGGCCGGGCCCGGTACCAATTGGGCCTACATTTTATCGGCCCAGCCTGGCCCTATGCGGGCCACCGGGCCACCGGGCCAAAATGGCCCATTATTTAATAATTAAATTTGAAATATATTATTTATATTTATTATTTTTAACATGTAAAAATAATAAAGATATTTTGATAGACACTAAATTATAATCCCAAAATATTTTTAATATTAATTTAAACATAAGGAAACACACACTCAAAGAATATATATATATATATATATATATAATTAATGAAACTAATCAATAAGATTCTAATTATATATATAATTAATGAACTTGAAAAATGAAAACACACACACGTTTAGAACCTGAAAACAAACAGGGGAACTAAACTCATTTTGGAAAATTCTAATTAATAAATATTAGTTTATTGAAACTCAATTAATTTTGGTTAAAAATCAAACATTAATAGAATTAAACTAAAAAAAAGTTAGAAATTATAATTAGGAATTTAGGGTTTGGGTAGTTTTTTGTTTTGAGCCTTTTGGTTTGGTACATTGCAAATTTGCAACATCATAATTTAAAAAAAAAAAAAAAAACCGGGCCAATATTTTTCGATCCAAGCCCGGCCCGAGCCCGGTTGGCCCGGCGGGCCTACTGGGCCGGGCCAAATAGGCCCAGTTCATTTCGGGCCGCTTATTTTTGGGCCCGGCCTGGCCTGAAAGACGGGCCGGGCCCATTTTGCCACCCCTACTTGTCAATAGTCACTTTGGTGCAAAGACATTTTTATCTACACAAGTGCACACTTTAAAAAAAAAAAATTGTAAAATTATATTATTAAATTAATTGAATTAAATGTAAAAATAATAATATTTTATGTAAATACCGTGAGAATAAAATTAAAATAATAATTTCAATTTATATGGTGTAAAAATAATTGTGGACAGATAAAAAAAAAAGTGAAAATAATTATGAAACGGAGGGAATATTATAAATTTTTCTCTCCCACATCAATTGTCACACTTTCCTTATTTAAATGTCTCACATAAATTTGTACACTACTAAAAAAAGATACATTAATGTATGTACACACTCACACATCTATACATATATTTAACCATATGTCTCAATCTGTCTCACTATATGTTACTCATTATTTTTTTAGCATATGGTTTAAGATAAAAGTGAAAAAATATAAATGATGTAATGAAAAAAGTAATGAAAATAATAATAAAAATGTGAGTAGTAATTTTCAAAATAAAAGTAAAAAAAAAAACAAATGGATAACAAATAGTAAGACGGACGAAAATGACAAAATAGAAAACATATAGTGACTGTTGATAGAATTTGTTAATCGATGTTTGTTTATGTGGCTTTACAACATATCAGTCCTATCAAACAATAATATTTGAATTAATGTTCTTGGGGAGTGAGAGAAGAGAGTTTAGAGAGAGAAATATTGCAGTAGGAATTGTGTTAATTGTGTGAAATGTGTGAAGAAATCCCTTGAATAGTACAAGAGATGTCTTATTTATAGGTGTGTGAGTGTGAGACGGCACCTTACGAGCCTATGTGGCTTCCGGTGTTGACGAGGGTTCCTTACCCTCGTCTTGGTCTCTCACACTGCTTCCTTTGTCATGTCTCGTCCTACTACTATGCCTTAGACTAGATGGGCCTCATTAAAAATCTCGCTGTAAACCACCCTTGTGGATAAACCGGACGGAGGGAAAAAGAGCACGCCATCGGGGTCCTGTTGACCAACAAGCGAGCTCTTAGGCGAGCTCGAAGGTGGATTTTACTGGTTTGGGCGAGCTGTAGGGCGAGCTCCAATGCCTTGTGTGGTTGACCGACGTCGTGCTAAGATGGACCTCGGCGAGGTCTTCCAAGGGGACATGGGGCGAGCTTGGGGCGAGCTCCATCATGACAGAGGCGAGCCCTTTTGGGCGAGCTCCGCCCTTCCACGGATCTGGGTGAGTCTTGGCGATCTGCCAAATCTTCGTAATTATCCTCATGCTGAAGGTGTTAATTCGCCAGATCAACCTTTGCCCCCCAGCTCGCATGCACCATGACCTCGTCAAATGTGCAAGCGAGCTGGAAAACTTAAAACCCGGCGAACTACCCATGGGTGACCGTCGGGCTAGCAGGCGAACTCGGCCAAGGCGGTTGCTCCTGGCCGACGTGGTGCGGGAATCCAGGAGTCATGCACGCCTTTTGAGGCCTTGGTTCCCGCCCACCATCATGTCAACTTTCAAATTTCTTGCGAACAGGTCCCTGTACTTCGTGAATATCGCACCTCGCTCCGACGTCTATAAATAGGGGGAAATGGATTCATTTCCTCACTTACTGCATTTCGAATTCTCAGAGCTTTCCCGGCGACCGATTTTTCTTGTGCTCGATGGATTTTCGAAGGCTCTTCAAGGTAGGATTCGATCTTTCTTCCCTTCTCTTTTGCCCTTTTACGTGATTTTCTTCCATTTTTTCGGAATTATTTGGACTTTGGACCGATAATCTCTCGGACTCCCTTGGCTTCGGACTATTGGATTTTGGACTGAGAACCTTTTGGACTCCCTTGAGACCATGTCGACACGCTCCTCGAGTAGAATCCTGTCAGACCGGAACCCTGATAAACGGCCAAAATTGAGGATGAGCCACCTCGGGTTTCATACGTGGAGATCGGCTCTAGCTCCGAGGCGACCTCGGTAGCTCGCCAGGTCTCCGGCGAGCTGCGTGGCAAGATGCCTAGCGAGCTGCGTCCCGATCCGGAGGAAGGAGCCTCCAGTTCTGTATACCGCGAGGTGTGGGAGAAAGGTGGCGAGGTCGCCCAAGAGGAAAGAGTTGCCAGTGGCAACGAAGGACACAAGGAGGTTGATGAGGGCGTTGCCGAGGTCGGTAAGGAGGGTGGCGACCTGGAGGAAGTTACGCTCGAATGGTTCCACCGTATTGGTTTCCCGGAACCCCAGCTGGTTGAGTACCAGGTTCTCACCCAGGTGGTTCATCCATTCGATTGGAACGAGTATGTCGCCGAATACGCGGTGAGCTCCCCCTGCCCGAGTCGGATACCTCCCGCCGTCCCCGCCGACCTGGAGGAAGTTGCCCCGTCTGAGTACAAAGCTGGCGAGGTGATGAGCCTTATTGATGAATGCGACCTGCCCATCATACGCAGGGAGTATCGCATCCCGCTCGACATCTTCATCTACGCCCCAATGAAGGATGAGCGAGTCGACGCGCCTCCTGAGGGGATGACCGCCTTGAATGTTGATGTCCTAAGGGCCGGGCTTACATTGCCACTGCACCCGATCATTGGCCAATATCTCGCTGACAATAACCTGGCCATCACCCAGCTCACTCTGAATGAGTGGAGCAACCTTATCGCCGCCCTGTCTGTTTTTGGGCTGGAGGGCTATGAAAATGCGACGACCTCGGCGGACCTGGGCGAGCTCTTCGCCGTGACCAAGCGGGCGCAGGATGGCGCGGGGTATTACTATCTGAAGGCTCGCCCGGGGGAGAAATTTCTCGGGGACTTGCCAAATAAAGTTCGTGACTGGAAGAAACAGTTTTTCTTCATTAGCGGAGACTGGCAAGCTTCCAGCACGTACCATGGACGGGGTGACCGTATTCCTACTCCGGAGGGATACGGGGAAGCCAGCAGTAGGTCGCCTATTTCGGTGTGTGTGGGTTGAATTAGATATACTAATTCTAATTTTCCCTTTTTGCAGTTCCGAAGCGCCACAAATCCAGCAGAGGCAGGCCTAAGGTATCGGCCCAATTCGACGTGGTGGGCGCAATCTGCTGTTTGAGAAGTGAGAAGGATAGGCAGGTCGTCCACCTGTGCGCGCACCATTGCCTACGGCTCGCCGGGCTCCTTACACTGCCGCACCACCTCGATATTCAAGATCCCGAGCTCCCAGGTTTAACTCCTTGAAGCTCGCCTATGGGGGGGTGTAGTTCGCCCATTATGTTGACACTCGTAGTTTTTTGTGCAGGCGGTAGCTTCGTTGCCATCCCGATCGCCGAGGTCCCCGAGGCCTACCAAATCGTGAAGGAGCGCTTCGAGATGGGCCCACCTCGCCCCAACAGACTTGCCCCACCGTCCGTGCTCGCGCTGGAGGCGAGCAAGGAGGCAGAGCTCGCCTCCAAAAAGGGCGAGGCAGGGGGATCGGGAGCTCAAAAGGAGAAAGCCAAGGCTCCTGAGAAGTCCAAGGCATCGGAGGTCGCTCGGACCGGCCGAGGTAGGGGGCAAGCTGTCGCCCCCTCCGAGCGAGATCGAGGAAAGAAGGGGTCTCAAAGGGGGGACGGATCTCGAGCTGGCGAGGAGGATCCCCCAGCTCGCAAGAGGACTAGGTACACGGGCCTGGTCGATGAGGACTCCGACCGAGTAAAGAGGACCTCGGCGAGGTCCGGACAGGGGGGATCCACTCAATCCGCTGCCCCGCTCGCGGCCACACCTATTCGGAGCTCGCTACCCTCGCCGTCTCCATTCGGAGTGCAAACCAATGACGACACGATCCTTGGTTGGGACCCCGACCGAGCTCAGTAAGTAGTTCGCCCAACCGACTCACGTTGCTTATTGTTTCTGTTTTTTTAACATTTTCTATCTGTTTTGGTCTCGCAGTTATACCCCGATTGCCTTTCCGAACCGCCACGAGGCCCTTCATGCCTTCGAGCAATCCCGCTCCCTTACGTCGATGCGGAACCTCCCTCCGGGCGTAGCCCGAAATGCCGTGAGTGAGATGCCAAGGCATTGGACAACTCCATCAGTGGCGAACATCAACGACCAAGATCTGAGAGAGAACCTCCTCCTCTCGGCTCATCATGCGAGTAGATTGGTGCTCGCCAATCAGAAAGCTCTCGAGCAGCTCGCCGAGTTGGAGGCAGGTCGCTCCGACAGGAACAGAAGGATGTTGGCGCTGGCGGACACCGCTGACAAGGCGAAGAGGCAAGCACAGCTCGCCGAGGAGAGGGCCGAGGCATCGTTGGCCACCGAGCAGAGTGCCCTTCAGCAGCTTGAGACCGTCCAACGCCAGCTCGCCAGGCTCGAGCAGGAGACGGAGGCGAGGATAAAAGCCAAGGAGGAGGAGCTCGCCGCCCAGCTCGCTCAGGAGGTCGGCAGCCATGGGATCACGAAGAAGGACCTCGCACTGCAGCGGGGTTTGGTGAAGAGCTCCAGCGCTGAGTGTGAGAGGCTGGGGGGCGAGCTGGAGGCGAAGGCTAACGAGATTGCCGAGCTGCGGCATGCCGCTTCCTCCTCGCCGGATCTGGCGACCGTGAAGGCTGAGGCCTCTGACAAATGATGCGTCCAATGTTATGCCGAGGTCTTGCGGACTCTCTGGTGGGCTCGAGCTTACAAGGATGATGAGGTGGAGGCCGTTGTGGGCGATTTCAAGGCCTGCCTGGACCGGGTTCCCTTCTCCGATGGCGCCGAACTGGACATCGGCGACCTCCCGAAGCTCGGTATACCTCTCGACTTCGTGCCCGCGCGATTTCAAGTTATCAAAATGGTCGAGGTGCCGGAGCTGGGCATTGTTGAGGAGGAGGTCGCCGGCGAGGAGGAGCAGGTTCCTCTTACTGTTGCACAGCTCCAAGAAGCCTGCGGGGATGCTGTGCTGAACCTCAGTGAGTTCGACACCACCGGGCTTACTGGCAATATAACCACAGAGGCTGAGCTTGCACTCCCATCCGACCCGGTGGCCCCTGGTTCCAGCGAGGTGCCCGCTGATGCCCCTCCTGCTGCTCCAGATGTTTAGGCTTTCTTTTACTTTCTTAGACTAGCTTTTTATTTACCAACTTGTGGTAGGTCGCCGGGCTGCGGAGCTCGCCCAGAAGGAGCTCCATTTTTGTAGCCTTTGCTTTTTTTTTCAAGTAGATTTAGCTCACCGGGCACGTGCAGCTCGCCCAGAAGGAGCTTTTTTGCAGTTCAAAGATGGCCAGCTGGTCGGCCTTTGTGGCTAGCACAACTACTCATACTTAGGATTTTTTCAAGTATATTTTTTGCTTGAAAATCTCTTAGGTGGAGCTGGGCAAGTTTTCATCTAGCCTTGCGTGTGACAAATTGTCCAAAATTCGGTTTACTCGTGTACACGCGCGCGTTTGAAAACTTATCCCGGACAGATTTCGTAAAATCCGAAAATTCGGGTTTTTGTCCTGAAATCTGGGTTCTTCGTTCAAGGGATGAAGATGTATGTGTATCTTCAAGTGTTCTTGAGTTTTATCAAGAACACCTTCAAATCTTCAAACCTTCAAACAAACCCTAACTTTTTGTTCTTGAAATTTTTAGTTTTTCAGATTCGGCACACCCTTCCTCTAGCGCCAAATTGTTGATAGAATTTGTTAAATGATGTTTGTTTATGTGGCTTTACAACATATCAGTCCTATCAAACAATAATCTTTGAATTAATGTTCTTGGGGAGGGAGAGAAGAGAGTTTAGAGAGAGAAATATTGCAGTAGGAATTGTGTTAATTGTGTGAAATGTGTGAAGAAATCCCTTGAATAGTACAAGAGATGTCTTATTTATAGGTGTGTGAGTGTGAGACGGCACCTTACGAGCCTGTGTGGCTTCCGGTGTTGACGAGGGTTCCTTACCCTCGTCTTGGTCTCTCACACTGCTTCCTTTGTCATGCCTCGTCCTACTACTATGTCTTAGACTAGATGGGCCTCATTAAAAACCTCGCAGTAAACCACCCTTGTGGATAAACCGGACGGAGGGAAAAAGAGCGCGCCATCGGGGTCCTGTTGACCAACAAGCGAGCTCTTAGGCGAGCTCGAAGGTGGATTTTACTGGTTTGGGCGAGCTGTAGGGCGAGCTCCAATGCCTTGTGTGGTTGACAGACGTCGTGCTAAGATGGACCTCGGCGAGGTCTTCCAAGGGGACATGGGGCGAGCTCCATCATGACAGAGGCGAGCCCTTTTGAGCGAGCTCCGCCCTTCCACGGATCTGGGTGAGTCTTGGCGATCTGCCACATCTTCGTAATTATCCTCATGCTGAAGGTGTTAGTTCGCCAGATCAACAGTGACGACGGGGTATATAAAACACATTTCCCTTATTAAGTATGTTATCCCGCATGGTGCAAATTCCTACTGAATATGTAATATTTTTTAACGAATTAAATTAGGGGATGCTTGGTTGGATACTTTGGGGGGTGAGTAATGGTAATCAAAGTCATAGTGTGTGTTTGGTATGACTCTACTATGACTTTAATTTCCCAAAACTAAGTAATCAACCATAGTTCAGCTATATGAGAACTATGACTTTCGTTCCATACCATTTCCATTCCTATACCCTTTCCATTCCTTACAATTATATCAAACGCCCCCTTAGTTTTACATAATAATTTTTAACTAATTCCAAAAGATTTATGATTTTAATGCAATGGTACATAAAGTGATAAAACGCCCTATGCTTGTCACCCCACAACATGGCTTTAGACTCAACTAACCTACAGTTTCATCTTTAATTATGATTAGTACTACATATCAACCCCGCATATTAGGGGGTTTAAAGAAAAAAAAATGGTAAGAAAAATATTATTATTTATTACTAAGTAAATATTAATAAATAATTCATTATATTTAAAATATTTTATTTTATTTATATTTTAGTATATTGTTGGTTTGGAACACGATGCACCATTTTCATATTCCCTCTATCCCCAAATTTATTTCCCTTTATGTGGATATGAGTTTTATAAAAAAATTGATAAAATAAAAATACTATAGAATAGTTATATAGTTCATTAGAGAATAAAATGATTATTTGTAAATGTAATAATAAAATAATATTTTTTAAAAAGGGAATGAGAATAAATTTGGGAGAATTACAAAATGGTTCTCAAAATTGACAAAAATTATAAATTGGTTCTGTGCAGAAAAAAAATATACTTTTGTGCCGAAAAAAAATTACACTTTTGTACAGATATTGTGAACTAATTTGTAAATAGAATCACTTTTTTGAACTAATATGTAAGTCACCCAATAAATTTGGAGCAGACGAAAATGGAAAATGAAAATAAATATTTGGGACCGAGGTAGTAATTTTTATTAAAAAGTATTGGATTTCAAATTTGAAGCACCGAAAATCCAAAATCAGGAAAATAGTTCAATGACCAGTAACCTTTTGTGTCTAAATGAAAAGAAAAATTCATGCCAATTAATCTGAGTCTAAGTGGTGGGAAATTTGTTAATTTTGTAGTGCAATATTTGATTAATATAAGGGCCCCACAACATGAATTTTAAGCTCAACTAACCTACAGTATCATCTTTATACTACATTTATGAGCAAACTTTAACAATTCAATTTTATACTCCCTCCGTCCCGTAGGAATTTGCACCCTACGGGACGGTACATTTTTTAAGGAAAATTATTTTATATATAAAATAGTGGCTTATAGGTAAATATGTGTAAAAGTTTGTAAATGTGCACGTAAATCAATATTTCCTTTTTTGGTAGTGTGCAAATTTGTGTGGGACATCCCAATAAAAAAAGTGTGCAAATTCCTGTGAGACAGAGGGAGTAATAAATAATAATTTATTGCTCTCTTTTACTCATACAATTTACAACTTAATCAATTTCTACACTTTATAAACAAACACCCAAACCCTTAATAAACTATTTTTTACTATTAAATAATTATATTTATCTATTATTATTTTTATTATATTAATAAAATGATATATTAAATTATTTGCGAAATGCATAAAAATAATAAAAAAATTATCATATATTTATAAAATTACAATCTCAATAACAAACTTTAAATTATAAAAAAATATGTCAAATTAAAATGAGATATAATATATCAAGTTATAAAATTATAAATAAATAAAATTATGAAGTTGTAATTTAAAATGTATTAATATTGATCTCTACATATAAAAAAATTTCAAATTTTGGTATAATTTTTTTATTAATAATTATTCAAAATTTAAAATTTAAATTTTATTTAGAAAACAACAATCAATTAAAGCTTGCCATTTGGCAAACTATATCCAACAACCTTTTGAAAACCGCATCATGTCTTGGCTCTAAATTGAAAATCGATCATATGATATTTTCTAATTTTATTTAGGTGGTGTTTGGTAGAGGATATAAGAGATATAGTAATATGAATTTTTGTACTGGCTTATCTTGTTTGGTAGGGGGTACAAATTTTATGCTGACCCGTTTTTTATACGGTCGACCCTGTAAAAGCAGATGTCATATTACACTATTTTCACTGTTCACAATATAACAAATTATCTCACATTTTCTACCTTACAATTTTTGTATGACTTGAATAGTAACTTTTGTTCTTATATATCTACATATTACACTCTACCAAGTGAAATTACTTTTTCTATCTTTATATTATGCCCTACCAAGTGAGATTACTTTTTAGAACTAATTTTATGTAATTTTTCTATTACACCCTACCAAATAACATTATATGAATTTTACTTACAAAATTTATAACTCCTAATATTGTCTATCAATCACCACTTTTTTCTTTTCTTAAGAACACCTCCAATAAACATAGTCTTATGGTCGATACTTAGTCGATTTGGATTTTCTTCATTTAAAATTTTTTTTACTTAATATAAATATTACTTATTATCATGAATTATATATATATATATATATATATATTAATTATTTTAATTATGTACATATACTCATGACAATGTTGATATCTACACTAATTAAATAAAAGAAATATTAAATAAAGGGTCCGACCCATGTATTTATAAATATAACCATTTCTCAGTTCAAACATCAAAAACAATCTCTTAACTAATTTCCCAAAAAAAAATGGATCATACCTTTGAAACAAGCAGCGAGGCTGAATTGCTGGGCGGCGACGCTGAGCCGTCGTGGCCGGAATTGCTGGGCTGCCGAAACTGGGAGGGCCTCCTCGAGGCCCCGATGAACCTCAGCCTCCGGCGGCTCATTCTCCGGTGCGGCAACTTCAGCCAGGCCACGTACGACGCCTTCAACTACGACGTCAACTCCCCGTACGCCGGCAGCAGCAAGTACGGGAAGCACCACTTCTTCGAGAAGGTGATGCTGGAGTCCGCCGCCGATTACAAGGTGGAGTGCTTCCTCTACGCCACCGCCGAGGGCCGCATCGCCAGGCGCGTGTTCACGCGCTCTCTTGCGCCATCTCCTTGGGACAGAAAGTCTAATTTCATGGGCTACATTGCCACCACCACCGACGAAGTCGCCAAAGAGCTGGGCCGCCGCGAAATCTACGTGGTGTGGCGGGGCACGGCGGCGGGGTCGGAGTGGAAAGCGGAGCTGTGCCACCCCTGCCTGGCGTCCGCCGACCCATTGCTTAGTTCCGCCGGCGAGCAGCATGGATGCTGCTGCACGCCCAATGCTAAGGTTATGGCTGGTTTTCTCAAAGTGTACCTTTCGTCGGCTGCTGAATCGCCTTATGTCAAATATAGCGCCAGACAACAGGTAATTTTTTAGTTTTATTCCTAAGGTCAAGTGTGTAATTTTTAGAAGTATTTTTAAAAAAAAAAATTTACACGCTAATCCCTTTTTACAAAATAAGAATAAATTCTGCAACTTTTTATTTTTTGCACTGCAAGTTGTTAGGCCGGAGAAATGCATTATTTTTGAGTGGTTCTTGGTAGAGCAGTTATATCGATCGTACCATGCATTAATAGATTAGGACAAACTCTTTTTTTAGCCTATTTTTAAGTTACTGACTCTTTTTTGTCCACAAATTTATAAAAACTTTTTTTTGGCCTATTTAAAAAATAAGTGACCAATATACCCTTAATTCTCTTTTTTTTAAAAATTTCTCTTGTCACCCCTAATTTTTTTCCTATTTCGTTTCTTACACCAAAGTAAAATAAGTGACTAATATATCTTTAATTATAGTATTTTTTTTGACGGAGTTGGGTCGGAATGATTTTTTACGTTCCTTTAGTGTAGAAAAAATTTAAAAGATACATGATTACGACTAACATTATCTTTTTTAATTTTTAAGGATTAAATAAGTAATCTGGAAAGGTCGGAAACTGGTCGGAGTCCGGTCAATTTTTTTTTTAAAAATAGCATATTTAGTAAAAAAAATTGTGACGGAGTTTGATCGGAACTACTTCTTAGATTATTTTTACCTAAAAAATACTATGCATATGTAAAAAATTTGATTAACGTTATCTTTTAAATTTTTACAAGTAAAATAACTAGTATTTTGAAAAGTCGGATATTTATCTAAATTTATTAAAAATATCACTTGCAATAGTATTTTTTTGACGGAGTTGGGTCGGAATGATTTTTTACGTTCCTTTAATCTAGAAAAAATTTAAAAGAAACATGATTACGACTAACATTATCTTTATTAATTTTTAAGGATTAAATAAGTAATCTTGAAAGGTCGGAAACTGGTCGGAGTCCGGTCAATTTTTTTAGAAATAGCATATTTAGTATTTTTTTCATGACGGAGATAGGTCGGAACTACTTTTTAGATTATTTTTACCTAAAAAACACTATGCATATGTAGAATTTTAATTGACATTATCTTTTTAATTTTTGATAGTAAAATAACTAATATTTTGAGAAGTCGGATATTTCTCCAAATTCATTAAAAATATCATTTGCACTAGTATTTTTTTGACGGAGTTGGATCGGAATGATTTTTTACGTTCCTTTAGTGTAGAAAAAATTTAAAAGATACATGATTACGACTAACGTTATCTTTTTTAATTTTTAAGAATTAAATAAATAATCTTGAAAGGTCTAAAATTGGTCGGAGTCCGGTCAATTTTTTTAAAAATAGCATATTTAGTAATTTTTTTGTGACGGAGTTTGATCGGAACTACTTTTTAGATTATTTTTACCTAAAAAATACTATGCATATGTAGAATTTTAATTGACATTATCTTTTTAATTTTTACTAGTAAAATAATTAATATTTTGAAAAGTCGGATATTTCTCCAAATTCATTAAAAATATCATTTGCACTAATATTTTTTTGACGGAGTTGGGCCGGATTGATTTTTTACGTTCCTTTAGTGTAGAAAAAATTTAAAAGATACATGACTACGACTAACGTTATCTTTTTAATTTTTAAGGATTAAATAAGTAATTTTGAAAGGTCGAAACTGGTCGGAGTCCGGTCTATTTTTTTAAAAATAGCATATTTAGTTTTTTTTTTGTGACGGAGTTTGATCGGAACTATTTCTTAGATTATTTTTACCTAAAAAATACTATGCATATGTAAAAAATTTGATTGACGTTATCTTTTTAATTTTTACTAGTAAAATAACTAGTATTTTGAAAAATCGGATATTTATCTAAATTTATTAAAAATAGCACTTGCAATAGTATTTTTTTTTACGGAGTTGGTTCGGAATGATTTTTGACGTTCGTTTAATCTAGAAAAAGTTTAAAAGATACATGATTATGACTAACGTTATCTTTATTAATTTTTAAGGATTAAATAAGTAATCTTGAAAGGTCGGAAACTGGTCTTTTTTTTTAGAAATAGCATATTTAGTAAAAAAAAATTGTGACGGAGTTAGGTCGGAACTACTTTTTAGATTATTTTTACCTGAAAAACACTATGCATATGTAGAATTTTAATTGACTCTTTTTAATTTTTACTAGTAAAATAACTAATATTTTGAAAAGTCGGATATTTCTCCAAATTCATTAAAAATATCATTTGCACCAGTATTTTTTTGACGGAGTTGGGTGGGAATGATTTTTTACGTTCCTTTAGTGTAGAAAAAATTTAAAAGATACATGATTACGACTAACGTTATCTTTTTTAATTTTTAAGGATTAAATAAGTAGTCTTGAAAGGTCGGAAACTGGTAGGAGTCCGGTCAATTTTTTAAAAAATAGCATATTTAGTAAAAAAAATTGTGACGGAGTTTGATCGGAACTACTTCTTAGATTATTTTTACCTAAAAAATACTATGCATATGTAAAAATTTTGATTGACGTTATCTTTTTAATTTTTACTAGTAAAATAACTAGTATTTTGAAAAGTCGGATATTTATCTAAATTTATTAAAAATAGCACTTGCAATAGTATTTTTATGGCGGAGTTGGGTCGGAATGATTTTTTACGTTCCATTAATCTGGAAAAAATTTAAAAAATACATGATTACGACTAAATTATATATGTTTTTTGTCAATTCAATCATGTTGTAAAAATAAGAGAGATAAATTTGAGAAGATTGAGGTGTAAATTTTCTAGTAAATAGGGAATAAATATATTTTTCCACCATGGTAATATAAATATATTTTTAAATATTAAAAAATAATATTAATTCATATGTATCTTTATAAAAATAATAAATAAGTAAATAAATAATATATTTTTGTCAACAGAAAACCCGATTGACCCATTCTTTTTTATACTTAAAAATTCAAAAATAAAAATAAAGGAGATTGCCGAACGAGAGAGAATATTTTGGTGACAATATATTTAATTCATTAGTTTCTAAAAAATGAGAAAAATAAATTTTAGAAAATTAGGGGTGTAAATTTCCTAAAATATAGGAAATTAAATATATTTTTTCACTATCATAATATTTATATCTTTATATATAGGTTTTTAAAAATTTATAAATATTTTAAAAATGGAATGCTATCATCTCAATATTTATGTATTTTTAATTAAAGATTAATATATTTACAATAATAATTATTATTATTGGAAAAATATAATAATAAAAAAGATATATTTATATCCATATAAAACCCGATTGACTCAGTCTTCTATAATATTAAAAAATTTATTTATAAAAAATTGATGAGACTTTCGTGGGGGAGATAAATTGGAAGAGTTGAGAAATATATCAAAATTTATGACAAGGATTAATACAATATCTCTACTTATGAATCTAACTTTCACACAATTTTATATTTTGTAAAATAAATTCGTAAATTAGTAAATTTCTAAAATTAATAAAAACAAATTTGATTACAAATCGTAATCTTGACAAGATTCTGCACTCCACAAATTGATTAAAAACCCGGTATGCAAGGAAAGCAATCTATTGAAAATATGGTATTGTCTAATTAATAATATATTAAAATCCATAAATACTTTTTATTCCAAATTAATTTTCCTTCATAACGATTAAAAGTTAATCATGTTTCCATGATCTACAAATTCTGTTACAAAGATCAATAACATGTAAATAATATTATACATAATAAATTTATTTTTGAGTAAAATTCCATAATCGTAATCACGATCTTAACTATAAAAATATTATACATACCTAATGAGTTTTTGAGTGTCTACTAAATCTATTACAAAGTAACACGATCTTAATTATAACATTAAAAATTATTTTAATGAGTAAATTGGGGTTGTAAATTTTCTAGAATATAGAAATGTAAATATATTTCTCCATCATTAAAAAGATAACAGTCAATCAAAATTTTAAAAATACATAGTGTTTTTGACGTAAAAATAATCTAAGATGTAGTTCCGATCAAACTCCGTCACAATTTTTTTTACTAAATATGTTATTTTAAAAAAAAATTGACTGGACTCCGACCAGTTTCCGACCTTTCAAAATTACTTATTTAATCCTTAAAAATAATAAAGATAACGTTAGTCGTAAACATGTATCTTTTAAATTTTTTCTAGATTAAAGGAACGTAAAAAATTATTTCGACCCAACTCCGTCAAAAAAATACTAGTGCAAATGATATTTTTAATGAATTTGGAGAAATATCCGACTTTTTAAAATATTAGTTATTTTACTTGTAAAAATTAAAAAGATAATGTCAATTAAAATTCTACATATGCATAGTATTTTTTAGGTAAAAATAATCTAAAAAGTAGTTTTGACCTAACTCTGTCACAAAAATTTTTACTAAATATGCTATTTCTAAAAAAATTGACCGGACTCTGACCAGTTTCCGACCTTTCAAGATTACATATTTAATCCTTAAAAATTAATAAAGATAACGTTAGTCATAATCTTGTATCTTTTAAATTTTTTCTAGATTAAAGGAACGTAAAAATCATTCCGACCCAACTCCGTCAAAAAAATACTATTGCAAGTGCTATTTTTAATAAATTTAGATAAATATCCGACTTTT